>JAXQQM020080806.1:0-17099 GCA_034641835.2 Pinus albicaulis | reverse complement strand
GAATAATATTCACTGTAACATTAATATTTTAATATTAATGTTAAGGTTAATATTTTTTTTCGCATGGTATTAATAATAATTTGGTGGATGATATTTGACCCATAGGGTTGGTATATAATTAGACGTTGATTTATAATCATGTGAGATATATTTTAATTTATTTGCCTTATCTCCTTATTCCTCTTTTATATTTATTTATTTGCCATACCTCTTTTATAAATATGGTATTTGGCCCATGGTATTAATAATAATTTGTCCCATGTTATTTGGCCCATAGGCTTCACCTAAATACAACCTCTTTTTTGAGTTTTATAAATATAAAGAGGTTTATGGAGTAAATATAAAAAGAGGTTTTATTTATTTACCATACCTCTAGTTTATTTATATTTTTATTTATCTACCATACTTCTAGTTTATTTATATTTTTATTTATTTACCGTACCTCTAGTTTATTTATATTTATTAACCATATCTCTTTTTTGAGTGTTCCAAACTTCTTCATACTTTAAATTTATATTATCAAATTTTATTTTTAATGAATTTTTAATTCTTATTTATATGGTTATGTAAGTCATTGTTTAAGCCTACATTATTTCTATTTTATTTTTTTATTTTCTTTAGTTTTTTTATTTATTTTGGCTTCTGACATACTTACACATTGGGGACATACTGGGTTGTAGAATGCACCTCTGGACGCAATGAGCAGTGTTGATCAGTAGTATTGGTTTCATAACATCATTGCAGTCCAAAATAATTAATGGTATTAGCATATTGCAGTATATTGTTGCTTCAATAACAAGTTGGTGATGAAACTTGTTCATAAATGAAGTTGTGATCAAAGTATGCATAGGCTCTTAGAACCTTAATGTCATATGTGTCTTGTACTTTGTATCATAGTTGAACAATTGATGAAATCTAATAGAAGAAGAAGAAGAAGAATTATGGTTTTTCCCCCTTGTGGGGTTTTTCCTTGGTCTCCAACCAATCCTAGTGTCTCTATGTGTACATGCTTTTCTTCTGATGTTTCTTTTTTTGTTCTGTTTCATTATTGATAATGTTTTTCTTTCTACATAATTTCATATGATGTAATGATGATATAATGTTGGGTGAAATCGATGTGTAAGTGATATAATGCAATTATCTTAAACAAATAACAATATATCCCTAAGAAAAATTAAGAAGCAGAAGGGTAAGGACAAGGTCTCAAATTATAAGGAGGGGGAGAGGGATTTGGGATAAAGAAAAGCGGCCTCGGTCTTGATTGAAAATAAAGGGATTGAAGGAAAAAGGATGGGGGGAAAGAGGGGAAAGGGGGTTGAAAAGTAATATAGGTGAGGATATGGGAAGGGAGAAGCCCTAAAGGGAGGACAAAGGGTTGCTAGGAGAAGGAGAGGGGGGAGGGGGAACCAGAAGCAGAGAGGATAAATAAGGGGAAAAAGGTCTTAACTGAGAGCGAAGAGGAGGGAAATCCATACCTAAGGGGAGAGGGTCATCCGAAGATGTGAAAGCAGGATCTAGAGATGGAGAAGGAGAAGGATGATCATTGAGATCCAGACCCTAGTCCTAAGCTATGATTTCTACCTCCTTTTGTGTTGGTTCCAATGAAGGAAGAGAACATTCCCCAACATTTTGAGCACTTTCCCCTAAAACAAAGGAAATATTTGCCATAATTTGAGCTTTTCGAACCCACTTCTATTTTGTATTCCCTAAGATGCAATCCTTTCTAAGATCTGCATATGTATGGAAGAATCCACACTTAAAGAATATGCCCTCATAGTCCGAAGCTTGACAATGAGAGAGTTGTCTTGCCTTGATAATGATTGCATTTGGGAGGGCCAAGGAGAGATTTAGGAGCTTCCTTTTTTGGAGTTTCTAAGCATCATCCTTGACTTTGTTTTCCACCCTGTCTAGCCCATTGCAAAAATTAACAATGATGAGAGTAGCCAAGATTCTTAGCGAAATTTTCTATCGTCCAAGATTTCAAATCACCATGGACATCCTTTTACTCACAAAATGTAAAAAAATGGGCATATCCTACATTGAAGAAATTTCATTTAGTCGATCATCCTTTCCAAGCATGAGACAAGGTTCTTCCACATTCTGCTTGATGCATGTTTCATTTGTTTTTTGTTGCATTTTTCTAGGTGTAGCCAGTGGAAGGATTTGATGTGGAGCAGGAGCACAATTGTGACACATCAAGGGTTAGGAAATGGTTGAGGAAACCAGTTAGAGAGGGATACAAGGGAGTTCTATGGAAGTGAGTTAGCAAAAAGGATGAAGGTGGGGTAAACCTTGAGATATCCAATGGAGAGCGAGGGGACTGTAGACCATCATATCTATGCCACCAGGGATCAAGCCTTCGAGGAATACTTGGATTGTGGGACAAGTCTTGGGAGGGATGACACCAACAAGTGGATAGTTTGTGATTCCTAACATGGTTAGATCGCTCGTGCCAGAAATAGTGAGCGACAATGGCGAAGGAGAAGCCATATACAAAGGTGACATTGGCCTTGAGAAATCCAACGATTATCATATGTTCGATGATTGAAATCGAAGATATGAGAAAAATTGGGTGGACTATTTGGAGGACTTTGGCCAGTGGGTACTCCAAATAGTCCACTCGATCTTCAATAATTGTCACGGAAGCCTGATGTGATAGAAATGAAGAGGTAATAAGGGGTAGTGAAGTGTGATAGGGGATTCAAATAGGCAAGGGATACATTGAACAAGTTAAATCTATAGCCTATGGCTGCAGATCCACCCTAAACTAAACCAAACTTGCAAAACCCTCACCAGCTTCAACATTTCCTTCCTTACGTCTTAGAGCTTACATATTTTGGCATGTACACATATCTTTGCGATGATGGAGAACCTCTTTATTTCAAAACACACACACATATATTCTAATTCATGTGTAGTTATAGAATTAAATATATAAATGTGAGGTTCTAAAATATAACTTAGTTATTTTTAAAACAAAAGCAAGACCTCAAAACTCTATCACATTGAATATCTCTATTCATTTCTTTTAATTTTCTTTTTCTTTTGATAATTAGAAGAATCGGCAATTAAATTAATTTCATACTTATATAACATAAAGTATATTCTAACCATTACCACTATAGTCTCTAAATCCCTATACATACTTATTTTGCAAACACTAATTAATTAAAAAAAATTAAAACTCTAGCTTATATAACACAATGTTGCTAATTGAATTGCTCCTAAAACTACATCCATTTATAAATTAATCCTAATATAATTTAAATATATTAGAAAATGAATAAGCTATAAATATAGTGAACTCATCCAATTATACACCATAATATATTTAATATTAAATGACTCGTGTCTTATGAAATATTATAGAAATATTTTTGGAAGAGGATTCGTTACGCAACCTAATGATTTAAACACTTCACTTCCTATTCTTCCCATGAGTAACCATCCATAGAATTCATATAAATAATAATTTGTCACGTAACACTAACACTTCTACTAAACCGTTGTTTGACATTTTAACACTAACACTTCTGCTAAATCGTTGTTCCACGTCTCCATGTAGAGTCCTCATTTCTAAATTTCCTCATATGTATATATTTTTCTTTATAGTTCAAGTAATTAGGCTAGTTGTAGAAACTCAATTTCTATTAAATGTGAGGAGGAATAAATGTTTACTTTATCATAAACTTCATATATATATATATATATATATATATATATATATATATATATATATATATATATATTATAGAGATTCACTTTTTTATTTTATAAATTTTTAATTTTTTAATTTGTAAATAAGTTTTATTACAATACATCTCCGATCGGGGTGTCATTTAATGGGAGACGACAGCATGACGATGCCACGTGGAGGGCGTGTCAGCTGATTACTAAGTGTATCAATAAAACTGCGCGGTGGTATCAACCTCACACGCGCCCATCTTATCATCACAATGCAAGTAGGTTCATACCATAAATGCATGGCAGAGACCGTGATGGGCCATCGGACGTGGGGTAGGGGATTGAAAAGGTTTACTTGCTCTTGCAAAACATTAATTCAAACAGGGGCTGGAATTTGGACAAGAATAGCAACAAGAGATCTGAAAGATAAGGAGTTTCAGCATAGTGGGCGGAGGTTTTCTGGGTATGTTTTGGTTCTCATCACTCTAGCATCAATTTTCAATTTTCCTGTTTGTATACTGTCAATGAACTCAGAAGTTCTTACCGAACATGCAGAGTTGTTGTCGTTTCTGGTTATCTTTTTCGTTTTTTATGGTTTGCATGTTATGATAGAGGGGGTTCACTTCAAAATTCCACCCTGTTTTCGTAGCCCTGGCCATCATCCTTATCTATATCTCAGTATTGTCTTTAGATATGGGTTTAGTTTCTGCTTTTGTTATGATTTGGAAAGTCTGGTCCCTGGTAATTCTCTTATGATGTTTTTCCAGCACCTCAGTCATGTCTGTGGGTATAGGTTAAATCTGTCCTTCGCTAAGATTTGTGATGGTCTGCTTTGGAATCTGGTTCTCTTCGTTCCAAATGGTCTGGTTAAGTCTGGTCTTTTTACTCAAAAGCTTGAGGGAAATATAGATGTCTGGTTCCTTTCTGTCTTCTGCTATTCCAGTTTAGGAACTCCAACTACATTTCATTTTCTAACTGTTATAAATCCCTTTCCTGCGTGAGTAAAGAGAAGTCCCTTCAAATTTGGAATTCTTATTATCTTAATTCTCAATTTCTTGGGGCCAAACGAAAATCAAATTGCTTTGTGCATACAGTGTTTACTACCCAGAAAACCTTTCTATTGTTAATTCAAAGGAGAAAGTATTATGCCAATGAGAAGGCACAATATGCTAATTTCCGAATGATTGAAAAACGCAATCCATACCCCACTGTTCGGGTATATCAGAAACTTTTGGAATTTACTCTTCATCCTAAGTTTTACATAATTTCTACTATTCGACATATAGGGTCTCTGTCAGTCATAAGTTTAGATAGTATCATTCAGGGCAGAATGACCAAAGGTAAAGGGAGGAAGCTACAACCACCCCAGGCAGCTGGTCCAAGCAAAAGAGGAAGAAAGAGTAATCATCAGACTCTAGAAAATATTGCAAATATTTATGAAATAGGGATTCCAAAGCATATTCGTAAAACTATACAGGGTTGGGAAAGGGATAATGATGATGAAGATGATGATATTCAAGAACAATAGGAAAGAATGGATTTTATCTCTGACCCAGGAAATATAAGAGGAAGAGTTTCCTTATTCCAACAATCTATCAAGACATATTGGAAAATCAAATGTGTTTTAGCAAAGGCGATGTCAAGTATGCAAGAAAAGCAAGTCAACCCTTCAATGCTATCTAAGCTTCAACAAATTAATCAGGATATGCGGGAAATGACCAAGGCGCAAATACAAGCAAATGCGCGAATAGGAAGGATTGAACAACAGCTCCTGAACATGCAGCAAGCTGAGATGCCATGGTCAAATGCAAAAGACCTGGCACCAGTTGATTCTTCAGATGGTTAACACTTTGATAAATTTAGTTTTGTATGGTTTTAGAAGTTATTAAGTATAGTCTATGTTTCATTTGTATTTTTTATGGACATAGTAAAGGGATATTAGTTGTCAGTAGAAGGAAAAAACAATGCCAATTTTGGTTGGCTTATAACTCTCTGAGGTGGCCAACAGACCTGGTTTCTTTCGGGCAAGTTGACGCTACCAATAACTATGAAATTTGTATAGCAAATTACTCTTTACAAAATAGAAAATAGATAGGTCCTACAAAATTTACAAAAAAAAAAAATTTTTTTATTACAATACTATAATTTATCAATATCACAAACCCAAAATCCATACTTATTTAATAGTCAAAATATTTTATATAATTTTTAATTTTATGATTTTTTAAATTAAATTGAAAAGAAAAAAGAACATAATTATCTTTCAGTTCAATTTCAACCTCCTATTGTGAGTACTAAAAATATTTTGTGGATATTCTATAGATGTTAAATCTCTTGGCATGCACCTGTTAATTATTATGTTGATAGACATATCTATTTTGGAATACAGTTTCCATAATTTTAATTTAATTAAAGTATTAAATGGATGGAAAAGATTTAACCCCCATTGAATATTCTAGAATATTCTTAGTAGTGGTCACAAATCAAAAGTTGATTTATATCTCAAAAATAGTTATGCTCTTTCTTCTCTCTTAATTAAATTAATTATTTAAAAATAATTTTAAATCAACATGTATCATATGAACATGAGTTATGGTTTTTTTGGCATGTAATATTAGTAAGTCATAGTATTGTAACAAAGCATATATATGCTTAACTCATATATTAATTATTTTTATAATTAATAATAATAACGATAATAATAATTATTTAAAATAAAGTTATAATCTAATTAAATTTTGTGATTTTTTAAATCTTGGCAATGTAAGATGTATGACACCGTAAGTGTTTTGATGTCTATCATCATTAATGTATATGGTTGCTCTAGCTAATAGTTAAATTAAAAATCTGGAAACTTTATTCCAAAATAAACATGTCAATCCATGTAATTACATATAATTCAACAGGTTGTTCATATATATATATATATATATATATATATAATCTAGTTTTTCTTTTTTAATATAGAAGCTCAAATATTTTGTATATTTATAAAAATTATGGCCAAGGCATGCATTGAATATCAAATAAGACTGTAAACCAAAATGAGTAACTAGAATTTTAGAGCTTGTAAACCAAAATGAGCTACTAGACTTTCGGAGCTTGTACATTAAATCCTAAAGAGTTGATAACCACACTAGTGGAGACAAAAATGATGTGCATTGCCTAATATAAGACAAGAGAGACATTACAGACAGGGGAAATTGAGAAGAGAACCTTTTATATTTACACTTTATCAAAAAGAAAGCAAACCATGATGAAAGTACTTGGTATCTAGAGGAGTACTTGGTAGCTAAAGCAACCCTAGAACAAAATGAGAACCTGAGAGGGGGGTCAGCCAGGCAGTCGTAGGCTACATAAGAACAAGGAGTATGTAGATCATTCACACTTACGAATGGAGGTGCGAACCATTTTTTCACTAACTTGAGCACTGCAAGCTCCAACAGGTTGATTTGGCATTTTAAGTACATGCATGTTGTAAGCCATACATACCTCCAAGCTTGTTTGCACCGTCAACCTCTTCCAAGCTTGTAATTCATTGTGTGAGTGCTTCCAATTCTGAGCAAATTTCTTGAATGGAGCCTCCATGAGAGCACAACTAGGCATGAGTTAATGAAACTCGTTGTAGTCCATTGTAGTTGGAAGGACAACCTTGACAATGCCTGGGCCTCTACTACTTCTAAAACCAAAGAGAACAACATTGAGTGAAGGGAGGCTATGTCACATGGTTTGAGTTTGAATTCGAGTTCGGCAATAATTAAGTTTGATTCGAATTCGAATTTTCTGAAGAGGTTCATATGAGGTTCTGCATTAAGTTTGATTTTATATGTATATATATATATATGACATAAAATAATAAAAAAATCAAAATAAATAATAAACATATATGAATAGCGATTACTGATTTTATATGTATATATATATATGACATAAAATAATTAAAAAATCAAAATAAATAATAAACATATATGAATAGCGATTCTAATCAGTAAACATACATGTATAACTTAATCATAATAAAATATAATTATCAATGGCATTAGTTAAATATAAACATATACCATAGTAGTTTGCAATTGCAAAAATAAATGGCATAATTTTAAATTTTCAAAATTTAAAATAAAATCTAAAATATCAAATATTTGTAATCTCTGAAAAATCAAAAAACTAAAACATAACCAGAATTTAAACATACAAATTACAATACAACTATATTGCAAAATCATGGAGAACATCTTCAAATTTAAAAATATAAAAAAGGAAATCAGTAATATGTTAAGTAGTTATAATCCATAAACATTAACCTCATTTTTATTATTATCAAAATCCACTTTAGGTTCGACTTTTGAGTTCAAATTTCAGGTTCGACAAACCTAAACAAATCTGAATCTTTTATGGATTTTTCGAATTTCAAACCTCAAGGTTGAAATTCAGTGAACCCCCTGACATTAGAGGGAGATGTTGATCATTATAATGTTAGCTTGCATGGAAATGGAACTTAGCCGAATAGTGGAAACGACAAATATCACATCTGCAAAACGTTTGAGGGAGGAGGGAAAAATAATTTCTTTGAGGGGGAGATGTAAAGTCATGAGAGCCAAGCGAGTGGGAAGGGATGGTAGGATGTTCCTCCCATGTGGATTTATAACCTCCCATCACCTTTTTTTGGTGACATGTGGAGTGAAACTTATGGTTCGCATGGTTAAGGAACTAGAATGAGACAACATTGGCCATTAATATTGTTGTCCTTGGTAGACAATTTTTGACCAAGAAAATGTGTCAAGGTGTAGGTGTTTTTGTAAAATAATGGTTTATAAGGGTTAAACTCGTTTCTTTTAGATGAAAAGCACAATCTTCCAGAGGTTTAACCAAAAGGCCTACTCTCAACCTTGAAAGATACCAATAAATTGAAAGTGATGGAAGGAAGACTACAAGATTATAAAAAATAGCCGCACAGCCAACCTGAATATATTAGCTATCTAGTATAGAAGGAAAGCAAATAGAATGTCTTTCAATGGGTCAACAAAAGAACATATCTAAATCACATGAAATCAGGGTAACAATCTGTGAGTGTAGAGGGATAATATAAACAATTTTTCTATATTATTAGTTCCAGTAATGATCCAAGTTATACATTGAAATGTACATGCCTATTATTAGATGGAATCCCAGCAGGTGATGTTCCCATTGAGAATGTTTCTAAAATGTTCAACCCTGGAGTTGCAATATCAGGCTTGAGGAGGAAGTGGATATAAAATAATATATCTGAGGCGCATAGGACTATCAATGGTACCATAACATCAAAATAGGCTCCCCTAATACAGTGGTTCCACCATACTGGATTGGACCACATAGCCTGTCTTTGGACCAGGGGTGATCCTTATTGGATTGCGTTTTCAAGTGTTCTCCATATATGGTCGAGGCTTGACAATTTATCTCTTTATGGTGCTTCGCAGGAACATATCCCCAAGTGGACCTTACCTTTAATTGCTCCTGACAATTATCAGTGGGGGGTGGTGGCGGATATCTACGTCGACAGGTGTATAGTAAATGGATATGGTACACCAGATGGCGGGATCATCTAATCCTCTGGCGGTTCATCTGAATCATCGATCAGTGCACCCAACAGCCATGGCTCAGCCACAAGGAAGAATACCGGGGAAGGAGGATATCACAGACATCCAAATTATCAAACAGGGTTTTAACTATTCAGCTGGAAATAAGACTGGGGTTGGTCGATATTACAGACATAGGCGGGGCGGGAAACGCAGGAAGAAACAAATGTTTATCAAACAAGACATGGTGATCAAGGAGGTGCCGATTGATTATGAGGATATTTGTGTGAGAATTGCGAGTTTGCAGAAGAGGGAGGTGATTGGAAGGTGGCTATTCCCGGACCAGGGGAATTTTGACACTACAAGCTGGATTAAAAAACACTGGAATCTGCTCATTGGATACACCCCAGTGGTTAGTAATCTTATCAATGGTTGGTTCAGCATACACTTTCTGGATGAAAAAGATGTCCAGAAGATCATCACCAGGACATGGGTCCGCGGTAGGAGTTTTATGCAGTTAATCCCATGGTATTTAGGATTTAACCCTGTTCTGGAAGCTCCTAGAAGCCGGATTATTTGGGTCAAGCTACCAAGTTTGCCTCTTGAATATTGGACTGTAAAGGCGCTTCAGGCGATAGGCAACTCGATCGGGACTACCAAGTACATTGATCCTGCAATTATAGGATCCAGTGACAAGAAAATAGCATGGATATTAGTTGAACTTGATTTTTCTGGTGGTTTTCCTGGGGACATTGATCTGCTCTGGGGTAATAGAAAACATCGGCAGAGGATTGATTTCTGGGGAATTCCCTTTCGCTGCCTCCTATTCCATTGTACAGGACATCTACGGGAGCACTGCCCCTTTCGCTTAAGAATTCATCGCTCGGACGGGGTTAAGTTGCCGAGGAATGCTGATGATCGGGCGACTGAAGCGGAAGATACATCTGCGCCATCTCCCCCAGCTAAATCCAATATCCTATTGTCTGAGGATAATGCTTTTCTGTCGGCTATTGAACAGTCTGAAGGGATTGTGAATTGTAATGGTGGGGATATTATTGCTAATGACTATAATAGGACACCTTTCGATGATTGCCGTGTATTAATACCGGAGATGAGCCAGGAACCTCCATCTGTTATACCTGTTGGGTCGGGGAAGGAAATTTCTTCTGAGTTCACAAATGTGCCAGTAGGTGGGGATGGGATTGGGGTTCATAATAGTCACACAGTTGACTTTTCGAATGGTTCCTTACAAGGCATGCCTAAATCTGCCGATCGTCTTCATCTTACCAGTAATGACCATACTAGGGATCGGTCCCCCAATTTCTTTTCCGGGGAGCCATCATGTCATCCTATAGGGGAATCTAATGATGTGTCAAGCACCTTTGATTATACAAATGTCCAGGATGAATCAGATCGATACCCGAAATCCCCCAGGAATACTATTGGTAGTGATCTAGAATCCATACTGGCAAACTCAAATATAGATATAGCCGCACTCACAGTATTTGATAGACCTCCTCTGTCATTGACTCCAGAATCATCTCATCATACTGAACCCGACCTACATACTAGGGGTAAGTCAAAAACAAAGGGGGCAAATAAATACTCCAGGGGGAAGTTCAAAGCTATATCTCTTTTTACGGAAGATGATGGAAATCTGACTGACATTCCTATATCAATCAGTGAAGGCACAATGGATAATTCTCGGGCGCTTAGAGCGAAATGCCCGGATGCAGATTCGACATGACCCACATCTTATCCATGAACATATGGGGGCTGGGCAATGCCTCCAAAACAAACTGTCTGAGGGAATTGCTGATGGATAAAAAGCCGATCATTTTTTTGGTCCAGGAAACAATGTGTAAGAGGGAGAAGGCTATTAAGTTGTTTCTTAATATGAGGAAGGGATGGTTTGCGGCGGCAGTCGACGCAGTTGGGCAGTTGGGAGGACTTATATCAATATGGAACCCTGAATTTGCCACATTCCGTGCTTATAAATTCTTTGGCGGAATTTTATTAATAGGTCATCTCAGGGGGTATGTGGAGAAAGTCAACATCATTAATATATATGCTCCTTTCGTTAACAGACTCGCCTTTTGGCAACGCATGTTTACATCTGGCATTATCAGTTTACAAAACATGATTATCATGGGGGATTTCAACTTCACAATGCGGGCTGACGAAATATGGGGAATATCAGCGTGCAGGGACCCATTATCAGTTTTTCTCAACGAGGGTTTTCTTGACCTGCATATGGTGGACATTCGACCGATTCCACTTCTTCCGACGTGGACAAATAGGAGGGCTGATGATGAATTCATAGGAAAAAGACTGGATCGGGCGCTGATACACAGTGATCTCATTGACAGATGGGGTATGCCGCGATCTGAAATCATAGTATCTGAGATTTCAGATCACATGCCGATCAAACTATCATGGCGATGCTGTGATCACAGTAGCGGTCGTCCATTTAAATTCAACAGGGTTTGGCTCGAGGACGAGGAATACACAGGATTGGTTTCTTCTCTGTGGATGCAACCGGTTGATGATCCAAGACTCAAGGATTGGGAACTATTTCATTATAAACTACAAAAGATTAAGACTGCCACGAAGGACTGGGAGATCCGGAAGAAGGCGGCACTTAAGGAAGAATTGCAAGGAATCTCTAAGCAGATGGAAGACTTATATAATACCATATCGACCACAAATCCTGATGAATCGGACACACGCTTACTGAAGGAACTGGGCGACAGGAGAAAGAATATATTGCGGATCGAGGAGGTGACATGGAAACTAAGGAGCAGGATCACATGGCTAAAAGAGGGTGATCATAACACACATTATTTCCATAAAACCGCAAGTGCAAGGAGAAACAGGAACGCCATATGGCGTATTAAAAAGGACGATGGCAGTTTTGCAATTTCCAATACTGAGATACAAAATGAAGCTTATTCATATTTTTCTAAGTTTTATAGGGCAGACCCTATGATTTCTGCGGATAACCAGGCCTGGGTCTTGGACCATTGCTGCAGATTCTTTGACAATGAGGATATATTAGTTATTGATGAAGAGATAAGCCGAAATGAAGTATTGATGGTTCTGAAATCATTCAATAAGGACAAATGCCCGGGACCGGACGGGTGGATTGCAGAATTTTTCATATTCTTCTTTGATATGCTGGGCACAGAGCTGACGGCTATGATGGAGCTATTCCGCGTCCAAGGAATTATGCCAGCAAACTTGAATTCTACCTTCATTGCGCTGATCCCAAAGGTAACCAACCCACAATATTTCATAGAGTTCAGGCCAATAGCTTTATGTAATCTAATATACAAGATTACCTCGAAGATCATTGCAAACAGAATCAAGACAGTATTATCTAATCATATCTCCGCAGCGCAATATGGATTTCTAAAAGACCGGTCTATTCATGACGCTATTGCTATAGCACAAGAGGTGATGCACTCCATGCATTCGGGGAAAAAGGAAGCATTGATTATGAAGGTAGATCTACATAAGGCATATGACTCGATCGACTGGTCATTTATCAGGATACTCCTACTCAAGGTTGGCCTTCCTGTGCGAATCATCCGATGGGTGATGTCCTGTGTCTCTAACATTAGCTATGCAGTCTTGGTAAATGGCAAGCCCACAAAATTTTTTAAGGCAGGAAGGGGTTTGAGACAGGGATGTGCTCTGTCTCCACTATTATTCATCCTGGTTATGGATGGTTTCAGCCGGATCATGCAATCATCTGAAGAGAAGAGCTACATCAAGGGCTACACATTTTCAAACTCTGTCTCTACAACTCATTCCCTTTTTGTTGATGATTTACTTATATTTGGACAGTTGATTAGAAATCACTGGTTTTTTATTCATATCTGCTTTAACCGTTTTTATTCAGCTACAGGACTGGCTATAAATTGCAGCAAGTCCATTCTCACATATGATCATGGGAACATTCAGGAGATCAGGTTTATTGCTGAATTTCTAGGAGTGGAGATTCGACTGGCTACTGAGGGATTCAAATATCTGGGCTATTTCATTAAACCATCTGGTTACCGGAATAATGACTGGAATTGGATAATGGACAGATTCAGGGATAAGATTCACACATGGTCACACCGGTGGCTGACCAAGGGAGGTCGACTCATCATGATCCAATCAGTGTTGACACAGATGTTGGTGTACTGGGGACATCTTCTTTTCATTCCTGCTAGAATCATTGGCAAGAGAAATGGTATTATTTCACATTTTCTGTGGGGCAGGACAGAAAACAACAAGAAATTTGCATTATGCAGGTTATCGTCCATTTGCAAACCCAAAGATATGGAAGGCTGGGGCATTTTAGACGCCCATGAGTTCAACAAGGCGCTCCTGATGAAGTCATTTTGGAGAGCCATAAAAATACAGGGCATATGGTTTGAGATTAACAGAGCTAAATATTATCATGGCGATATCTTACATCAGATTTCATGTGGCAATCTTTCTTTTCCACGAAAATTATCATGCATCTGGAGCATTTATAAAAAGATCATGGCACAAATGGCATCTAGACTGGTATGGCAATTTTGGGAGGGAAGCAGCATACCAATTGGGGCGACAAACGTTCATCTCATGTCGGCTCAATGTCGTCCTACGCCTCGCCTACTGCACGCATTGACTCAAAGGGGGATAATATATTATTCTCAAATTATATATCAGTGGTCACATGATGCTCCGATATTCAAGGATGCCATACATATCGGTTTAACAGATGAATTGGCGCATGAGTGGGATCTATTTCGGGTTCAATTGCGAAGCGCGGGATTCTGTTATGCTATTGGCGGTGACAACATGATATGGGATGGCCCGATGTTGAATAATATGATTGTCGTCAAAGATGCATACCGGTACAATATCTCATATAATCAACAGATTCTCGCCTCCAAAGTGTTCTTCCCATTTTGGCACAGAAATATTCCCACAAAGATCGTAATGTTTGGCTGGTTGATTTGGAAAGGAAAGGTGCTGACCTAGGAAAACTTAATAAAGAGAGGATTCATGGGTCCTAGCATCTGTGTTTTATGTTGCACTGAGGAAGAAACATCCACACACCTTTTCATAACATGCCCTGTAACTACAAGTCTTTGGAGACTATTTGGGGATCACTATATAGACCCTGTATGGAGGCCAAATGATTTTATGTCAGCTACACAGGAGTGGGATAAGATCAATTGCAAATATCGATCGCTACCATTCTATCTCACATGGCAGATTTGGCTGGCCAAGAACCGGAAAATATTTGATGATCGGCCTTTTCATATTCAACAGACTTTTTCAGTGATTAAGGAATGGATGGATGATCGCTCCATGACTACGCCATGTCTACCTGACTTTTCATCTCATATTCGACCCCATCAGATCAGTATCCCGACCATCTATTTCGATGGGGCATCTGTGGATGGAATGACCGGGTGTGGGGCATGGATCAAATTATCTGGTTCTGAGCGTTATAGCATATGTTGGTGTGGGGGTCCTGGGACTAATAATAAGGCGGAGATTATGGCATTGTGGGGGGGCCTCCTTATCGCACATGATTTGCAAATACAGGGTGTCTGCATATATGGTGATTCTCAGCTCATCATCAACTGGATTACCAACAAGTGTCTTATGATGTCTCCGCATCTACAGGGTTGGGTTGAGAGGACACAGAGTTTATGGCATAGATTAGGCTACCCGCCTATCAACCATATATTCCGTGAAAGTAATACCAGGGCATATAAGTTATCTAAAAGGGGCCTGAGAGCAGAATTTGGCATAATAGAGGTATCCCATCTAAAGGAGGGCCGTCTGATTGGGGCATATTCGTTCCCCATCCCATAAGTTGGTTGACATTTTGCACCTTTTTGTTTCTATGATATATATAAGCCATAGGGGGATCACAGGGTTTTTGGATTCACACAGGCATATATTCCCAATTTTGAAAGCTACAAGGACCATGGCTCATTGAACGCCTATCACCTGCATGATCGTGGATTAGGATGGCAATGGTCGGTACAATACACCAGGCAGACCAGGAACATACAATACAATCTACTGTATCTATCTGTGGTTCATCACATCTCAAATATGAACACATCAAGCGAGCCTGCACAAAGTAACAAGCGAGCCTGATATATGACAAGCGAGCGTGAAGGGGACATTAGGTATAAATTTGTCTATCATATATTTCCATATACAATCTACAGGCGATAACCAAAGATCAGAACAGAACCTATAATGCATTACTGTAGATGAGGTGGTCCGGGCTAAATGAGAAGCACTGACAAAGATTATCATATTTCACAACACTGGTCTCCCTACTATGACATACATATATCTGCATTATAACTAGTAGATGGACGCCCGGATCCAGTATGTCGGTATATTATGAATAGTTATCCAATGTTCATAGGTTGCTAATATAATTATGGGATGGAACACTGTTTCCAGATATGAATGTTGGCCTACTTTCCAGGCTCATTTTCTCTATTAATGAGCAGATGTAAATGGGTCATTATTGTTGGAATCTCACTGCTTTTTCATCACAGTTGAGATCTTAGATGATTATGTACTGTTTTATATATTAATATAAATCAGCGTATTTTTTTCCTCTGAAAAAAAAGAGGACGTCTGGAGTGAGACTATTCTGGCCCTGAGAGGAAAAGGTTGTTATAAATGGAGTTGGCTTTGTATACCATTAAGTTCTTGCAGGAAAAATGTAAGCAACAAGGGACATTGTAGAATTGATGCAATCAAATACTTCTGCCCCATTAATTGCATTCAAATGTGTAACAGGAAGAACATGAGATTACGCAAGGATCTTATTAGCATTTACAGGTGCAATGCAGAGAATCATTCCTAATCACCCTACCATATGTATTTTTTCAACTTTCTCAGTTCTCTCATTGAAACCACAAAGGTAGGAAACAATCTTTCCTTCAACTTTGTTAGGATTCCAGCACGCAAAGTGCCTAGTAGTTTCCATTTCATTTTGAGTTGTAACACCAGTTGATGATACCAAAGGACACATATTTTCTTTGGTAACCAGAACTCAGATGCTTTGTCCTATCTATGCCATGTTATTTCCAAGAACAACACCTGAAGGAAATTATCTGCCAATGTTGCTTGCTCCCATACACACATAAAATCGCCATATCTTCTGCAAAGTCTCCTTGCATACTCTGACGAAGTGCCTCCATAGAGATCCATTACAAATATTCCACCCTTTTTTGATATTTCATTCCAAGCTTGATTGAAATACAATATCAACTCTAAATGACTTTGAAGTTAACAACAATCGTAGTTAAATGCACATACAATATCTACTACTGGAAAAGCACATACAATATCTGCTACTGGAAATGAACTCTCTTTTCGTCTACAATAATATTGTACATATTCACTGACTTAAAATGTTTTAACAAGATCATCCTCATCATCATCTGTTACAGAGCCATAACTGTCCCTAGTTTATCTCTATCGTTTGTATTTTTCTGAACCCAAAAAATCATACTTTTTTCACTTGTCAATGAATGTAAGACATTCCCACGAAATAGAAATATTCTAGAGCAGGCATCAACTCCAACATTTTGACATTGTTTTCTAGGCCCCGTTTAAATGTTTTAATATCCATATCAACTCCTACAGTTTTTGGTCGTGAATCACTACGTAACAACTCTAATCATAAGATTAACAGCATTATCTAATTCGAAACCCATGGAAAATCTAAAATATTTATGTGATGGATCCATAAGACAAATATATGAATAACTCTACTCGCAAAAGCCTTACACTTATTAAAACAGTTCCATAAAAATCCTCCTGCAAGAGAAGAGG
>JAXQQM020069808.1:0-112371 GCA_034641835.2 Pinus albicaulis | reverse complement strand
AGACCTTTATGTGGCCTACCAAAACCAAATTCGAATTTGAGTGGAGAAGATCATGGGATCATGAAGATATGTGTCTCATTTCTTTTTTGTATTAAAACTCTAAGAAGATATGTGTCTCATTTCCTATTTTGTATTGAAACTCTAAAAATACATGTGTCTTATCATTTCCTATTTTGATTGTAACTCTAGAGATAGAGGGAGAGATTCATGGACTCTCATTAATAAGATAACTTCTCATATTTTTGTATAAATAGGAGAAGCTTTCTCCTATAAAAAAAGTGTGAAAAAATAGGAGAAGAAGTGAAGGGATTATAGAATCTTTTGTAAAAAGGCTTAAGATGGAATGGGATGTAGATTTGTGAGTTTATCAATAAAGAAGTTCTTTGATGCTGTTTTGATCACATCTTCAAGGAGCTAAGGATTACACCGAATTGGTAGCAGAGGGCCCCTGCTATTCGAGGAGGTTTCATGCATTTTCTAGATAAGTTCATTCTAGTTTCTGTTTAAGCATTTCTTTGTATTTTCTTTACTGCTTTCATAAATTGCAATTATTGTATCCAACTGAGTAAAGTCTATTAAATGAATGGATAGTGACTCACAAGTGTAGTAGTTTTTTAGGCTTCATTTCTTGTCTTTTATGGTTAAACAGTTACTGTGCTCAACCAAGTAAAGAACATCTAAATCTTAAATTGAAATGGTCAGTGACTTGTAGATATAGTAATTATCTAGGAGATCCTCATACATTACACTTAATCCTTTTCTCAAGCTCTTCCAATAAATCTTAATTATATGAATTGGATTTAGTTGTAAAGTCTGAGTTATTGTTTCAGTGTTTCATTTCATGTTATAGGAGATCCTCATACATTACACTTAATCCTTTTCTCAAGCTCTTCCAATAAATCTTAATTATATGAATTGGATTTAGTTGTAAAGTATGAGTTATTGTTTCAGTATATCATTTCATGTTATAGGAGATCCTCATACATTACACTTAATCCTTTTTTCAAGCTCTTCCAATAAATATTAATTATATGAATTGGATTTAGTTGTAAAGTATGAGTTATTGTTTCAGTATTTCATTTCATGTTATAGGAGATCCTCATACATTACACTTAATCTTTTTCTCAAGCTCTTCCAATAAATCTTAATTATATGAATTGGATTCAGTTGTAATGTTTGAGTTATTAATTGTTTTCATTTCTTGAATTCTCAAATGAGTTGCAATATCCATGGATTAGGACTTCTAGTTTTCACCATTTCTTAATTAGAAAATAAACTTCAAAACCTTGTGAATAGAACTCTGCTTTAAATCATTTGATAAACAATTTCTTTCCTTAATTTTTAATAGATTAATTTCATAGAATGCTAAGAATCAAGATATAAAAACTTCTAAAAACATCAACAAAACCTTAAAACAATGAAGTAGGAAAAAGGGATACTTAGGCACATATAGTGCATTACACTTCATCAGTTTAGTAGCCCTGGTCGATAATTTATGTTAACAATTTAGGACACTAAATTGACTAAACATTTTGGCGCCGTTGCCGGGGAAGTGTAACTAGGTAGCCTTATTTCTTACATCTAAAAAAAAATTAATAATTTCTCGAGTATGCTCTCCTCCTGCACTTTGTGTGATCTGGAGGATCAGAAAAAAAAAAAATTTATGTTAAAAAAAATTGTTTTCATCATTTCATTTGATTTAATAAAATTTAAAATAAAATTTTAAAAAATGAAAAAAAAAATTCAATAAATTGTTTTGTTCAATAAAATATATATGTATATCTTTGAAAATATAATATATATAATTTTTTTAACAAATCAATTAAAAAAAAAATTTAAATTAAAATATATATATATATATTGGCTCATGGAAATAAGACCCATGCATATGCCTGAGGCCAGCCTTTGGCTTGGCCTTATGCATATATGCATGCCTTCAATCCACACAAAGCCCTATGCACTGCAATAAAAAAAAAAGGAACCTTCTCTTTTCCATATTTGTTTTCCTCAAACAACAGTTATTAGAAATCATTTTTAAAATTTGCAGACAATGAAGGTATATCACATGAAGAAACTGTTGATGAGGAGAAGATTGCAAATTGCTGATGAAGAGAAGATTACAAATTCAATTGCAGAGACAGAAAATGGAAGTGTATTATATGAAGAAATTGTTGATGAAGAGAAGATTGCAGACTGTTGATGAAAAGAAAATTGTAGATTCCATTGCAGGTAATTGAAATGAGAGGGATCGATCTGAACTTCTATGTGAGAGACAAGACATTACACATCAAAACCTGCAAATAAAAAAATCAAACCACAACAATTTTATTGCAGAAGTAATTTCTAGAAAACTAAATGTGTAATTGTCAAAAACACCCAATTTTAAAACGTATTTTCGGAGCAAACCGAGGCGAATTAGAAAAAACTAAAACATGGTTTTTTTCCAGGAATGGGGTGAATTAGGTAATCCTATAAGAACTTTCTGAAATTTGCAGCCATTTGGGATAAATTAAAGGTTCTGTGGAGAACTAATTTCCATAGCAGAAAAAGGTGGAGAGAAAACATTTTTTTTAACAAACAACACGTTTTCTTATAAAATTCAATTTTGAGAAATAATCAAGGATTTGATTTCTTTATTTGAAGGAAAATGTGGCAGAATTCATCTGTGGTGGCACATGAAGAGTGACAAATGGATTATTTGAGGCAAAGACATTATCACATGTGCATCAAATGCAAGTTGTATAAATTGAGAAGGATTCTGCCTTCATCTCCTTCATAGTTAGGAACTTGACTTTAGAAATTTCAAGCTTTTTATTTTTATCTTGCATGAAAGAGGCATTGGCATGAATTTGTTTCAAAAATATTCATAAGGACAATTATTTCATCCATGCTTTATTTCATTAAAAAAAAAAAAATAATTATTTAAAAAATAAATAAGTAAAATAAAATAAAATCTTTATTAATAATTTATTTTTAATAAAGAAAAAAATTTAAAAAAAAAACAATAATAGTAATAAAAAAAATAAAAAATAAAAAAATAAAAAAATAAAAATTCTTTTTAATAATGGTTTGTAGGACAATTGGAAGATTATTTAGATGATTTCTAAACATTTGGCATTAATATTGTTGATGTGTATTTTTCTATAAAGTTTTAACTTGCAGAACACAACGAATCTTTGTGATGCCAATTATTTTACTAAGCACAGTGCATGAAGTCATCCGAAAATAGGGAGTCGATTTATTTTTCATGGTTATTCTTTAAAAATTGATTGTTATCGATATCATGAATTGGACCGAATATAGAACTTTTTGATTTACCTTAATCTGTTTCATTTGACATTTAATTTTTGTGTAAGAATTAGAAAGAAATTAACTACTTCTTTTTTAACACACTTATGTTCTTTATGTCAAGTTTTTTTTTTGCATATTTGGGATGATCGAATGATCATTGAATGAAACTAATTGTGCGCACGATTGGTTTTCAAAGGACCAATTTCATGAGAAACATAAGAACAAGTCCATGTTCATATCCATCAAGACCATTACTTTTCCTCCCTTTTTTAATTGTAAATCCAACCAAGAAATTCAAAGCAAACCACCATTATTTTCCCAGCAAGAGTTAGTTGTTCATTTTCCTTCATTCACATACACTTTCCATTACTTTTTGTCTACTCCACAAATAAAAGCAAGAAGTTCACCTACATGCTTATTTCCCATTGTCATTTTCCATTTTTCATTGTCCATTTCCATTTTCCTTTTCCTATCCTTTTCATTTTGCAAATAAACCTTGCTTTAATGCAAATTATTGAATCCATAGTCCTTCAAAAATTATTCTTTCATGCTCGCGTTAGATGATGGAGGATTCTTTAAGGCCTTCCTTCTAACAAGTCTTGGCCTATCGACATCAGCACATTATCTAGGTCCAAGACTAGAGTCCTTAATAGTACCTTGAGGCTTGTATGCATTAATGACAAGTTCTCTCACTGACAATCATGGGAATACATCAATGTCCCTTGATCGTCAGATCTTGCAAGTGGCTCGACATCAGCCCATCTATTCGCACTTTGCAAGATGTACTTAGGTACCTTGGCACTCATTGACATTAATGGTGAGTTTGTCTCGCATTGGTTAACGACATTCATCAATGGTTGGTAATCCAATGACTTATCTTCATGCTCGACATCAACACATTTATTCGCATGACTAGAATTGTACCATTGGATTTTGTAACGTTTGAAGACTACATCATTTCTGCAGTTTGCAGCAGGAATCAATTTGTATCAGCAACAATAAATATCTCAATCTTGTCATCAACACAAAGAGAACAAAGAAGCAGACCAAATTCATTTTTTTACATAGTCCAACAACATCAACAGGCACACTCTTCAGTATACACATGCAACTCATCCATTTCCAAAAGGTAAGTTAAGGTATGTCATTTTCTAACTTTTTACCATAGAATTCCTTGAAAAGCTAGAATGATAATTTTTGGAAAAAAACATCTCTTCCTCATTTCATAAAATTGCCGATACCATTAGTTGGGAGGGGGGGAATACATTCATATTCATACTTTGCCACGTTCATATCACATTCAGAAACCCACATACTTCCAAAAGATATTAACTATTACATTATTATTATGAGCATACAATGGCTTTTCAAAAGTACTCAAAAGATGATTGGATACAAACACAATCATGGTTGTCACATAAGAACCAACCATGATGCAATCCAATAAAGATATACTTTGCAATAAAATCAAATTATCATTATGCAAAGATCAAAGGTCAAAATTGAATGCAACAACAAAATATGGTTGTAACACAAGAACCAACCATGTTGCAATTCAAGTAAAACACTTTGCAGAAGTATGAAGTTATCAAATGATATCACGCAAAATTAAGTCAAAGATCAAGGATAAAAAAGAATTAATGTAATAGATTGCATGAGGACATGCAATAGCTTAAGTTGGGGGGTATGTTGGGCCTTGAAATTGTCATTCACTTCCATTACATTTTCACTTATATTTCCATATTACCACCTTCACTCCACCTCCATTTCATTACATTTACCTTACCATTACCACTATTGGGTTACATTTATGTTTTTCCAAATTTTATTAATTCTTAGCATTTTTAAGTGAATTTGTGGTTAAAAATTAGAAAATAATGTGCATATGCTTATACTTAACAAGTGGGATGAGATTTTTGTCATGTGTAGGTCAAAAGGAAGCTTCTAAAATACCTTTATGTGGCCTACCAAAACCAAATTCGAATTTGAGTGGAGAAGATCATGGGATCATGGGGATATGTGGTTCATTTCCTTTTTGTATTAAAACTCTAAGAAGATATGTGTCTCATTTCCTATTTTGTATTGCAACTCTAAAAATACATGTGTCTTATCATTTCCTATTTTGATTGTAGCTCTAGATATAGAGGGAGAGATTCATGGAATCTCATTAATGAGATAAATTATCATATTTTTGTATAAATAGGAGAAGCTTTCTCCTATCAAAGGATGCAGAAAATAGGAGAAGAAGAGAAATGATTATAGAGTGTTTTGTGACAAAGCTTGAGATGGAATGGGATGTAGATTTGTCATTTTATCAATAAAGAAGTTCTTTGATGTTGTTTTGATCACATCTTCAAGGAGCTAAGGAATTCACTGAATTGGTAGCAGAGGGCCCCTGCTGCTAAGGAGGTTTCATGCATTTTCTAGCTAAGTTTATTCTAGTTTCTGTTTAACATTTCTCTGTACGTTTTGGTCAAATTACTGCTTTCATAATTTGCAATTACTATATCCAACTGAGTAAAGTATATTTATGAATGGATAGTGACTCTTATGTGTAGTAATTGTTTAGGTTTCATTTCTTGTTTTTCATAGTTAACAGTTACTGTGCTCGACCAAGTAAAGACCATTTGAGTCTTAAATTAGAGTCATTAGTGACTTATACATACAGTAATTGTCTAGCATAGGAGATCCTCATTACACTACACTTCATCTTTGTCAAAAGCTCTTCCAATAAATTTCAATTAAATGAATTGGATTTAGTTTTAATGTTTGAGTTATTTTTTGTTTCAGCATCTTATTTCATGTGATAGAAGATTCTCACTACACTAGACTTGATATTTTTCAAAAGCTCTTCCAATAAATCCCAATTAAATGAATTGGATTTAGTTGTAATGTTTGAGTTACTTGTTGTTTCAGCATTTTATTTCATGTCATAGGAGATCCTCACTACACTACACTTGATATTTTTCAAAATCTCTTCCAATAAATATGAATTAAATGAATTGGATTTAGTTATAATATTTGAGCTATTTGTTATTTCAGCATTTTATTTCATGTTATAGGAGATCCTCAGTACACTACACTTGATATTTTTCAAAAGCTCTTCCAATAAATCTCAATTAAATGAATTGGATTCAATTTTAATGTTTGAGTTATTAGCCATTTTCATTTCTTGAATTTTCAATTAAAGCTGCAATATCCATGGATTAGGATTTTAGCTCTCATCATTTCTTAATTAAAAAATAGACAAATAAAACTTTGTTTTAAATTAATCTGACAAACATTTCCTTTTTCCTTCCTTTCTAAATAGATTTAATCTCATCTTTCTAATTTAGAATATAATACTAAAGATCAAAATATAAAAAACTCCCAAAACATCAACAAAACCTTAAAACAACGAAGTAGGAAAAAGAGACACTTAGGCACATATAGTGCATTACACTTCATCAGTTTACTAGCCCTGGTTGATAATTTATGTTAACAATTAGGAAACTAAATTGACTAAAAAATCTATATCCACATTCTTGTCAATCCCCAAATTTACCTCTGTCTTCACAGACTGGTCCAAATTTGCAACCAATTTTTTGTTGCATCTCATGTGGTTACTGGAGCCACTGTATAATAGCCACATATTATCAGAAGGTTTGTGCATGGTATGGCATGCTAGGAACATGGATTTATTAGTCTCTGTAGTGACATTATATCTCTAATTTCATTGATAAGTTACCTTCTTGTTGGAATCAGGGGCATAATGACCAAATTTATTACAATAATAACATCTCACCTTTTGTTTTTCAACTCTTTGATTATCGTTGAAGATTATTTTGTTGCTTCCACTTTCATGTTCATGGTCTTCTTAGCCATCTCTCTGACCACCATGTATTCTACCTCGTCCTCTACGTCTTGATCTAATTCTGGCTTGACCTTTTTCTCTTGAAATAGAAACCTAGTTTTTGAAAGTTGTGTCTAAAGTGGAATCCTTATTTATGTCTATCGTTGCCTCATATGATAGAAGTGATCCCATCAACTCATCAACTATTAGTGTTTCCAAATCCTTGGCTTCTTCTATCGTTGCTACCTGATCCAGGTGGATATTGGTGGCCACCGGCCTATTCCACTTGGGGCCCTACCATTGTCTCTTTCACATTTTTAGTTTCAAGACAACTTACTATTTTTAGCATTTTTTCAGGTCTTGAATTTCAAGAGCGTTTTTGAGGCCCTAAACGATGTTTTTTTTGGAAAATCAAGAGCAACATGGGTCCATGGACCGATGTTTGTCACTTTCTCACTAAAAATTTGTATTCCTCAGATAGATATTTCTATCGAGGTATGGTTCACTTCAAACAAAGATCGTATGCCAAAGTTACATCCCCAGGAAGTTGAAACACCAATTCACCCAAAGAGGGACCATAGTTTTGGTGCTTCATCTCCTATGGTTAGGGTTTTGGATTTTTAGGGTTTTCCATTTCTTCTAAATAATAAATAGGCCCTAGAGCCTCAATGTAACTCAGTTCAGAGGCCTGTAGCCACCACATATCTTCTCAGAGATAAGCTACCAGCGCCCTAGCTAGTCTATTTCCATTCTGTGTGTAAACAAATTTCAGTTCTTTGATATTAATGAGATGAAGTGTTATTTCCACTGCATCTTTGTATTTATGGCTATATGTGTATTCTTTTGCGTTGCTGCATAAATCTAGATCAGTGGTATCAGAGAAGCCTGCTTTTTCTCGATCCTTCTTTGTATGTCCCCAACGAGGTTAGGGTATAACGAGTTAGGGTTCGATTTGGTGGAACCTTTGCAAGATCAGCCTCGCAAACCCTGACAGAGGCCCATGCGGGATGAAAAGAGTAATGAGGGAGTAGGAGATCCTATCAAAATATTGCTCGAGGAGGCCCTTGAAAAACAGAGGAACACGATGATGGATAACTTTGCCCAAATCCTTCAATGACTACCCATCGGCGGTGCATCTGAATCCAGCAACCTCTCTAGAGGTGCAACTCCCTTTAAGGTACAAGTAAACTTTGACATTCCCATATTTGAGGGTAAAATTGATGCAGATGTCATAGATAGATGGTTAAATCTATTAGAAGGATATTTCTCAGTTCATGACTTTTTCGACCATGAGAAGATTATTTTTTCACTCCTCAAAGCTACCCCCCATTTCAAGGACTGGTGGGAAACTTATTGTGAGAAAAAGGATGAGACAAAACCCTCTCTATCCTCATCCACACCCACTTAGAATTATTTTGGAGATGCCATCAAGGAACAAAATTATCTCTTAGGGAGCTATGAGGACAAGTACATACAATGGACCACACTGCGGCAACAAAGGGATCAAAATGTGCATGAGCTGACGAATCTGTTCCATATCCTGCGCACAAAGTTGGGTATCAAAGATTTAGAGAAGCATTTGGTGCTAAAGAATCACAGTTGTCTGCACAAATACATTCAGGAGGAAATGGAGTTCCTCGACATATCCTCGCTTGGTACTGTGTACCGGTATGATGCCAAGATTGAGTAGAGATTCAAACAGAAGATGTGAGAATTTAGATTTGTGAATCAAAAGCAAGAGAAAGGTGCCCGCAAACTGCAGAACAAAGGAGAAAGCCAGGCCATGGAAGCCCAAGAAAACATGCCAAAGACACAAGTAGATAACAAAACCGCGAAACCAAATAAGGACACGGGAAAGTGGTGTGAGTTCCATAAGATCTCTACTCACAACACAAGTGAGTGTCGGTCCAAGTAGTCGTTGGTGGTCGAGATGAGGGATTTTGAACCAGATGCATGCTCTCACTCTGAATCAGAACCTGACAAGGGGAATGATAAAGGGAAGAAGATTATTGATGCAGAGCCTAATGCCACTGTTGCCATTGCAAAGATCCAGAAGGAGGAACCAGAAGATCCATAGGAGGAAGAGCATCTCTTCCACTCCCAAATGTGGGTAAAGGCTTCCCCGTTATAGTTCATTATAGACAATGGGAACTAAAAGAACCTCATTTTAGTATATGTCATAAACTGGTTGGGTTTACTAACCATAGTGCACCCATAACCATACACCATCGAGTGGATTCACCAAGGATGAGATCTTTGCATCAGCCAGCAGTGCCACCTTCCCTATAGCATCAATCCCTTCACGGATGAGGCATTGTGTGACATTGCTCCTATTTATGTTTCTGATGTATTATTAGGCCAACCATACTTGTGGAAGAGACATGTTGTGTATGATTCTCGACCTCATGTTGTTATTTTTACTTTGGGAAATAACTTGTACAGGATACTAGAGGTACCACTGCCTCCCACTATCTCTCTAGTTACTGCAAAACAATGCAGTAAGCTCATTTACCAAACCAAGAAATTTTTTTTCCTAATGATTCGCCCTAAAGGAAAGAACAATATTTTGGCCACAACCTCTAGACATGGCTCTTCTGCATGACAACAAAAAATGGACAAGGTTGTGGAGGATTACGGTGACATCTTCACCTCACCCTCAGGGGTGCCTCTGCACTGTCAGGTCAAGCACCCGATTGACCTGACCTTAGGTGCGCCGCTACCCAATGGACGAATCTATAGGCACCTAGTTCTGGAGAATGATGAAATCAAGAGGCAGATTCAGGAGTTGCTGTAGAAAGGTCACATCCAGCCAAGTACATCTCCCTGTCGGAGCCCGATCATGTTGGTATAGAAGAAGGATGGGACTTGGAGACTCTTTATTAACTATCAGGCATTGAACAGGATCACTGTCTAGAATAGGTACACTATCCCACGGATTGATGACCTACTGGACCAACTCAAAGGGAAAAAATATTTCAACAAGATCGATTTGAAGTATTGGTATCACCAGGTACCAATTGAACCCTCAAATGTGTGGAATACTGCCTTCGAAGCCAAGGAGGGCCTTTCAAAATGGCTCCTCATGCCTTTCGGGTTGACGAATGCTCCCGCAACCTTCATGAAGCTGATGGATGACATCTTGCGTCCATTCACCAACTCATTTGTAGTGGTGTATTTGGATGATATTATGATCTTCATCCAGACTTGGGAAGAGAACCTCCACCACATCCGAGAAGTCCTCCAAACACTATGGCAACACATGTTGTGTGCCAATTTAGAGAAATTCACTTTTGGCATGACCCAAGTTCAATATCTGGGATACATTATTATTGAAAGGGGGGTGCATGTGGATCCAACCTAGATCCAAGTCATTCATGATTGGTTAGCCCCAACCACTCTAACAGAGCTTCGTAGCTTTCTGGGTCTTGTTAATTTCTACCACGGGTTCTTGTTGGGATTTTCTCATATCACTTGGCCCTTGAGTCAAGTCATTAAGGGAGGAGCGAAAGAAAAATTATTTTAGTCAGAATCTCAACAGAACGTGTTCGTAGAATTCAAACATCGCCTATGTTATTACCCAATGCTCACATTGCCGACTTGCAACAACCATTTGAGATCAAGATAGATGCCTATGACTATGTTATTGGGGTAGTTCTTACTCAACAGGGGCATCGAGTGGCATATCACAGTGAGACATTGTCCGACACAATTCACAAGTATCCCACTTACGACAAATAAATGTATTACATTGTGCATGCTTGTCGATAATAGAAGCATTACATTTTGGACAAGGAGACAATCATCCACATAGACCACTGACCCCTACAGTTCATATAGACACAATGGAAGTTGTAGAAAGATCACCATCAAAAGCGGTCTATATATCTGTAACAATTTCATTTGAACATCAAGTACAAGAAGGGTAGCACCAATAATGTTGCAGACTGCCTCAGCTGACCACTGATCGTGTCCATAGCCACCATTCTCAACTCTTGTGGGAACGAGACTTATGATTGGTCGCTTCTCTACAAGAGCAGTCCAGAATTCAACCACACATACAAGGCACTCTTGGGGGGTATGCAAGTTCCAAATTTTCACCTCCAAGATGCACTGTTATGTCACCTGTGACACCTTTCTTTTCCTTCAAGGAAGCATTCCAAGATGATACTGGAAGTGCAGCACAGTCAAGTCACTAGACATTTTGGGGTTGAAAAAATAGTGGTAGTACTACATAAGTATTTCTACTGGCCGAACCTTCGACATGATGTTAGGAAGTACATCAGATCCTGCACTGCTTGTGTCATTGGCAAACCGACCATTATAAAGCAAGGCCTCTATACTCCACTACTTACCCCTAGTCAACCTTGGAATTCCATCTCCATGGATTAAATGTCAAGCCTTCCTTCTAATAAGCATGGCAACAACTATGTTTTCATGGTCATCAACAGATTCTCGAATATGGCCATTATGACATCCTGCAGGAAGGATATCACAACAAAATCCATTGTTAAAATCTTCTTTGAATGAGTGTGGGTGCACTTTGGGATCCCACAGTATATCATATCAGATCGCGACAGTAGGTTCCTTAGCACATTTTGGTCTAGCCTCTGGTCAATGATGGACACCAAGCTCACCAAGTCCACAGCTTTCCATCCCCAAACTTATGGTCAGACAGAGGTCATCAACAGGATGATTGTACACATTCTGTGCATGTACAATTCAAAGCATCCACACACATGGGATGATGCTTCCCCTATGTACAACACAATTATAAATGGGCTCTCCACAGCTCAACTGGCCACAACACTTTTCAGGTGTTCTTGGGATTCCAACCACTATGCCCCATTGACGTAGCCATGAAATTTGTGGCTACTCAGGCCGATTCAGCTCATGTCTAGTCTGAAGCTGACAAAGCGAACAACTTCATCAAGCACATTAAGCACATCCACCAATAGGTTCATCACATATTGGACAGAGCCAATGCTCAGTACAAGCAACGACATGATTAACATCAGGTGCCACACAACATCTAGGTGGGCGATAAAGTGTGGCTAAATTTGTAGAAGGAGTGCCTCAGTGGACCCCACCGCAAGCTTCACCCGCTCTGATATGGGTCGTACACCATCACCAAAGTTGTAGGGAATAATTCCTTCGAGCTTAGTATTCCACCATTCCTTGGTCTGCACCCTATATTCAATGTAGACCACCTTCATCCCTACTTCCCATCTCTACCGGACACCTCCGACATTGCAGAAGAACTCACACCAAAAGAGTTAAACCCAAACTGCATGGAACAGGCCACCACATATTGTATCATGGACATGCAAATGAAGAACACTTGCCAACAGAAGATCCAACTATATTGAGTTGTTAAAGCTGGCCAACTCCTACACCAAGGCAAGTGGTTCACCAGGGACCAAGTTCAACAGAAGTTTCCTCATCTCATGGAGGAACTCAACACAGTGGGGACCATTGCTTCCTAAGGGGGCATGAATGATACAGGTGGATATTGATGGCCACCCACTTATTCCACTTGGGGCCCCACCATTGTCTCTTTCAGTTTTTCAGTTTCAACACAACTTGCTATTTTTAATATTTTTTCGGGTCCTGAACTTTCAGAGTCGTTTTGAGGCCCTAAACGATGTTTTTTTAGAAAACTGGGAGCAACATTGGTCCATGGATTGATGTTGCTCACTAAAAATTTGTAGTCCTCAGATAGATATTTCTAACGAGGTATGGTTTGTGTCAAACAGAGATCGTATGCCAAAGTTACATCACTGGGAAGTTGAAACACCAATTTACCCAAACAAGACCCATAGTTTTGGTGCTTCATCTACTAGGATTAGGGATTTGGATTCTGTTGCATTCCTGTATAAATCGAGATCACTACAACAACATCAAATTTGGTAGAAAAAATTTGAGGACCTTTTCAACTACTATTTGATCATTAATACCTGTTGAGATTTTATTTCTTATTTTTTAATTAAATTTGGAGAAAATCTCATGTAGGTGACAACAATAGGATTTGTTGCTACATTGGCTCCATCAATTTCTGATGAGGAGTTAATGCATCCTATATCTGTTGTAAGAGAATTTATGAGTCTGTTGCCATTCACAGCTATAAAATGTAAGCCCATAGAGGCAAGTGAGCATGATGAGCAATGTGTAGTGAGGAAGAGCTGAGCAGATGAGAAACTTTGCAATTGTATTTTCTCCAGTTGATAAATGAGATTGACGATGCCCTGTTAGGTGGACGTAGCCCAGATTGGTTGGGTGAACCACATTAAAATATTTGTTTTTCATGGTTGAATGCTGAGTGTGTCTTATTTTTTTTATGTTTCCATTGTGTTAACTCTAACACTTGGTATCAGAGCTTGAAGTTGGAGACAGGGCGACGTTGCTGGTAGCGAGCATAAGAAAGCTGGAGGAGCCGTGGGTCTGGTTCTGCGCTTCATTTGGGACTTGTTGTTTGCAATGAGGCTGTGAGCTGTGTTGAGCTTGTGAACTTTCAAAGCCATTGAGCCTGCTGCTGTGTAGAGCGTAAGAGTGGAGGAGCCATGGACTGTTGATTGTAAATACTGTGGACTGTTAAATTTAAATGCTAGAACATTTATCACAGCAAAGCCAAGTAGAACTTGCGTATGGCTACAAAAATCAAACACGGAATGTACGCCGGCGGTGGCAGCTTGGAACGGTGAACTGGCTGTGTTGAACAGGAATTGTAGCCAGAGTGTATTCAAATGTCGTTTTGCACATTGGTTCAACAAAGTGAGGAATGCAAAAGTTTTTTTTTAATGCCATTTAAATCGTTTTTTTTAGTGGAATGTTTAAAAAAAAACTAAAAAAAAAACAAAGAACAAACGATTTGAAGTTTTTCAACATTCATTTATATAAATCGATTTGCATTAAAGTTTTAGTGCAATGTTTATTTTTTAAAAACAAAAAAAAACAAATCAATACATGAAAAAAAAGGATTTGAGTTTATATTCAAATAGATTTGTATCGATTTCAATGGTGGTTTTAAAACAAATCGATTTTATTAAAAATGGTGGCACTTTATTCGTTTAAGAGTGGTGGCCCATTATAAATTATTTTTTAAATGAAGTCACAAGTTGGAACTTCATATTGTACAAGTTTTAAATCGATTTGTAATTTTAATGCCATTTGCATATGGTATTAAGGGAAAGGCATTGTATTGGAAGAAGGGCATTTTATTTATTTTTTAAGGCAAGGGATTTTTTTAATCAAAACTAATTCCTTCTAAAATTGGAGATTTTTGTGACACAAGATATTAAGCTATGGAAAAAACACAAAGTGCCCTGTTTGAAATCGAGAATTTCAATGGAAAAAACAATTTCGAGATATGGAAAGTGAAGATGTATGATCTACTCGTGCAGCAAGGCATGGCGAAGGCATTTTTGGGAAAATCCAAACAGCCTTACAACATGACAGATGATGAATGGAGTGACTTGGATGAAAGAGCACTGAGCGACATTCGATTGTGTTTGGCGGATGATGTTTTGTTTAACACCGTGTCAGAGAAAACTGCTGCTGGTTTGTGGACAAAGCTTGAAAAGTTGTACATGAAAAAATCCTTAACCAATAGGATTCTTCTGAGGCGACAGTTGTACAATTTGTGCATGAAGGAAGGTACGGCGATAACTGATCATCTGAATACCTTTAATACTCTCATGGTGCAATTAGAAAGTATAGAAGTAAAATTTGAATCAGAAGATAAAGCTGCAACTTTATTATGCCTGTTGCCCGAGTCATGGGATCATTTTGTTACTTCTATAATTCTTAGTTCATCAGAAACCCTTGAATTTGATGATGTTGTTGGAGCTTTATTGTCCGAAGAAACAAGGAAGAGGTCAAATTCAGAAACCTCTACATTAGAAGCAATGATGGTCAGAGGTCGTTCTAAGGAAATACGCTTCAGTAAGCACAATAACTCGCGTTCAAAATGGAAAGGGAAGAAGAGTAAGGTAAATTTCTAGTTTTGTGGCAAATCAGGACACTTGAAGAAGGATTGTTGGAAGAGACAGGAAACATCCAAAGGAGACTCTTCAATAGAAAAAAAGAAGAAGCAAACATGATAGATACGGGGTCTGCATCTATTTCAGGTATGAGTGATGAAGTGTTATCAGTTAGTTTGTCTAATCATGATCAACATTGGTTGTTAGATTCTGGTGCATCAAATCACATGTGCATTCATAGAGAGTGGTTTAAAACTTTTAAATCAATCAAAAATGGATTTTTTTACATGGGAAATGATGTCTCGTGTAATATTGTTGGAATTGGAAGCATACAGATTAAAATGTTTGATGGGACAAATAAAATTCTAACTGATGTAAGACATGTACCTGAACTAAGAAAAAACCTCATTTCACTAGGAGTACTAGACACTAATGGATATAACACCTTTATTCAAGGTGGAGTAATGAAAGTTTATAAAGGAATTTTACTAGTAATGAAAGCAAAGAAGGTTGGAAATCTTTTTTAGTTAGAAGGAAGAAAAGATTCAGATCATGCTTCTACAGTATCTGAAAACGACAGTAATTCTATTCGTTTATGGCATCAAAGGTTGGGCCATATGAGCGAAAGAGGATTAAAAATTTTATCTGATCGTAAGTTACTTCCTAGTTTAAAATCTTCTAAGTTAGATTTTTGCAAACATTGTCTGTTTGGGAAACAAAGCAAGAAGAAGTTTAAAACTGGAAAACATACTATTAAGGGAATCCTTGATTATATCCATTCTGATGTTTGGGGTCCATCTCCTACAACCTCATATGGAGGATCATCATATTTTGTATCTTTTATTAATGATTTCTCTAGAAAAATGTGGGTCTATATGTTAAAGAAGAAGTCTGATGTGTTCACAGTTTTCAAACAGTTTAGAGCATTAGTTGAAAACATCACTGGAAGAACCATTAAATGTTTAAGAACTGACAATGGTGGTGAGTTTACTTCAAAGGAATTTGATAATTATTGCAAGGATGCTGGGATCGAAAGACGTAAAACCACTGTATATACTACTCAGCAAAACGGATTTGTTGAACGCATGAACAAGACTCTTTTAGAAAGATCAAGAAGTATGCTTAGTAACGCCAATTTGCAGAAGGAATTGTGGACATATGCAATTTATACAGCTTGTTACTTGGTAAATTGATCACCATCAACTGCGATAGGATGCAAAATTCCTCAAGAGGTATGGAAAGGTTATCCATGTGATTATTCTAAACTAAAAGTTTTTGGTTGTGATGTATATCCTCTAGTTCCGAAACATCAACGTTCTAAATTAGATCCTAAATCAAAAGGATATATCTTTGTTGGATATGGTGATGAGACTAAGGGATACAGGTTGTGGGATCCTACTACTCACAAGATCATCATTAACATAGATTTTAAATTTAATGAATCTTCAATTGAAAACCCAGATGTAGATGATGAATTGAAACAGGATAATGAACCTAAGCTTCAACACATTTAGTTTGAAACCAGTTCAAATACTCATGGTAATCCAAATGAACAAGTTTCAAATATAGATCATGAAGAAGTTCCTATAGATAATAATTAGCAAATTGGGTAAGTAACAGAAACATCTTTAAGGAGGTCTACGAGAATCAAACGTTTTCCTAAAAGGTATGATGATTATGTTACTTCAGTTTCTTTAATTGCTAACGATGATGAAATTTTGTGCTATCAGAAAGCTATAGAAGGTTCTAATAGTGGTAAGTGGAAAGAGGCTATGAAGGAGGAGATGAGAGCATTAGACCAGAATGCCACATGGGATCTGGTAGAACTTCCTAAAGACAGGAAAACTGTGGGATGTAAGTGGGTTTACAAATTGAAGAAGGGTGTTGATGATACAGAAAATAGGTAAAAAGCGAGGCTGGTGGCGAAAGGTTTTTCTCAGAAAGTTGGCATTGTCTTTCATGAGATATTTTCACTAGTTGTAAAAATTGTTTCAATTCGGATTGTGTTAGCATTAGTTGCTTTACTTGATTTAGAATTATAGCAACTAGATGTTAAAACTACATTTCTACATGGAGATTTAGATGAGGAGATTTACATGGAACAACCGGAAGGCTTTGTCCAAAATCGCAACAGGAAATTTGTCTGCAGGCTCAAGAAATCATTGTATGGTCTGAAGCAGTCGCCTCGACAATGGTACAGGAAATTTGATTCTTTCATGATGAGTCAAAATTATATAAGAAGTGAATATGATCATTGTGTTTACTTTAAGAAATTAAGTAATGGCATGTTCATTATCTTAGTGTTGTATGTTGACGATATGCTTTTAGCAAGCAAAAGCATAATAGAGATCAACAGGTTAAAGGCTCAGATGGCTAGGACGTTTGATATGAAAGATCTAGGAGCAGCAAGACAGATTTTGGGCATGGAGATTTTCAGAGACAGGAGCAATGGTAAGCTGTGGCTATCACAACAGAATTATATTGAGAAAATACTCTTGAGGTTTGGTATGAACAATGTGAAGCCTGTTTTAGTCCCTTTTGCTTCCCATTTTAAGCTTTCTTCAAGTTTATGTCCTAACACTAATGAAGAAAATGAATATATGTCTCGAATTCCATATGCCAATGTAGTAGGTTGTTTGATGTATGCGATGGTTTGTACTCGACCAGATATTTCACATGCAGTTGGGGTTGTCAGTAGGTATATGGAAAATCCAGGAAAAGAACACTGGTCAGCAGTGAAATGGGTGCTTCGATATCTGAGAGGCACAAGTGATTACTGTATCACTTATAACAGGAGCAGTGAATTTGTTTGCGGATATGTTGATTCTGATTTTGCAGGTGATTTGGATAAGAGAAGGTCAACTTCAGGGTATGTCTTTACTCTTGCAGGTGGAGCTATTAGCTGGATGTCAAAGCTACAGAACATTGTTGCTTTATCCACTACAAAAGCAGAATACATAGCTGCTTCGCATGCTTGCAAAGAAGCAGTTTGGTTGAAAGGTTTGTTTGGTGAGTTTGGTAGGTTGCAGGACAACATCAAGTTATTTTGTGATAGTCAAAGTGCAATTCATTTGGCTAAGAATCCGGCCTATCATAGTAAATCAAAGCATATACCTATCAAGTACCATTTTGTAAGACAGGTTATCACTGAAAGGGGAGTCTCTCTTGAAAAGGTGCATACAAAGGAAAATTGTGCAGACATGTTCACGAAACCAGTTTTGTTAGAGAAGCTACGATGGTGTCTGGCTTCTCTTGGCTTGCAGAAAAGATAAAAATAATAATGAAACAGGGTATCAGGCTAATTGTTGTCAAGGTGGAGATTGCTGAGATTTTATTTCTTATTTTTAATTAAATATGGAGGAAAATCTCATGTAGGTGACAACAATAGGATTTGTTGCTACATTGGCTCCATCAGTTTCTGATGAGGAGTTAATGCATCCTATATTTGTTGTGAGAGAATTTATGAGTTTGTTTTCATTCACAGCTATAAAATGTAAGCTCGTAGAGGCAAGTGAGCATGATGAGGAATGTGTAGTGAGGAAGAGCTGAGCAGATGAGAAACTCTGCAATTGTATTTTCTCCAGTTGATGAATGAGATTGTCGATGCCCTGTTAGGTGGACGTAGCCCAGATTGGTTGGGTGAACCACATTAAAATCTTTGTTTTTCATGGTTGAATGTTATGTGTGTCATATTTGTTTTATGTTTCCGTTGTGTTAACTCTAACAATATCTTCATCATATATTTTTACCAATTTATGAAAGTCATGAATTGATTCATGAATGAATCGATTTCCTTTGTCTCCTTCATCTAGAGACTTTCAAAACATCACCTAGTATTCTACAACTTAATAATATTCACTTTGGTCATATCTTTATAGTTTGTTGCCAAAGTTTCCTATGTTGTCTTTGCTAAGGATATGATCATAATCTTCTGAAACACTCATCGGTCCATTCCGTGCTAGATAAGTTGCAATGCTTGTGCATTTTTTTTTATTTTTTTTCTTCCATAGTTTCTTCTCTACATTAGTGAGTGCTAGTTTTTCTGCTTCACTCTAAGTTTCTGAAAATCCAAATTGGACATGATCGAAAACATCATGATCCTTCAACATAAGCTCCATCTTAATGGCCCACACATCATAATACTTCCTTATGAATAATAAGAGCTGGAAATTTGAAAAAGTCATCTTTCTTTAAAAAAAAATGTCTATTATGAAATCCTAAATTTCTCCTTTTATAAGCTTTGCAAAACTTCTTTAAAAACAAAACATTTAAATAAAAAACCTAAATTTAAAGACAAAACTTCTTAAAAACAAAACATTTAAATAAAAACCTAAATTAAAATATATATATATATATATATATATATATATATATATATATATATATATATATATATATATCTTGAAAAATATCTATATAATTTTTTTTAATATAAAAGCTATTTCATTTAATGTTTTACCCAAACCTCCCTTTAAAAAATTCTTTAATTACTGTTCCAAAAATAAATAAGTCACGTATTGTTAAAGAGACCCAAGTGATTTGTCCAACTTTAAAAAGCTTTGACTTGATATGGATTTTTTTGTTTTTAATACGTTACGGGCCTGTGACGAATTAACTGACGTGACTTTTCAAAGAAAAATCGTTAGGCTAGGGAATTCGACTATAACTTAAATAAACTTGAATCAGCGTTCGGTTAATTTACCCATTTCTTCATTGGAATACTTAACTATTTTAACATTTCAAAAGAATGGTGTACATAAGTGAGTTGATCAGACTTTGACATGCCCATTCGGTAGATCTTCTCTTAATGCCACGGCAACACTAGAAATAGAGCTGAATAATAATTCGTGGGCCGTTGATCACATCGCTTATATACTTGGTGAATACTTAGTAATTATGACATATCACATATATTTCAAGAGGTTAATGACATAGAATTTTCAAAATAAATATAGATTTTTCCACGGTGCATTTGTAATAACTGATAAAGGCTAATCAATCATAAAATATCATCGTCACACTCGGTTTCTGCGTCAGGAGAGTGGGGAGAATGTTCTCCGAATATGATGCAATTAAGATATTTTACGGAGCATCACTCTCTATAACCTATTATTACTTTGAGATTAATTATACATGCTATGAACAACAACAAAAATTCAAAACTAGGTTTCATGGTTTTTTTTCGGATACTAAGGTGGACCATAAAAACACACCAGAGAGACAAATTATTGATTGTGCTTTTTTTGTTTTTTAAAATATAGCAAATTATACAATAAGATACATCACCAAAATTTATTATGAGAATTGTGAGATCTGAGTACGGTACAATTGTAATAACAGATAATGATATTGAATTTTCAAAATTAATGGGAGATTTGGGCACGGTGCATTTGTAATAACACATAAAAGCTAATCAATCCTAAAATATCCTGGTCGTACTTTGTTACCGTGTGACTAGAGTCGGGAGCATGGTTCAAACTTACACCCTCCACACTTAGTCAAAAGGCCTCTAACACGTCATAAAAGTGCTAAGAAGAAATTATTTGTCAAAAGAAATGCAAATAATGATTTATAATAGTTTAACATATATATATATAATTCGGTTGTGGGTCCTTTCAACCGTTTGGTAACTGTTTTGAAGACGATTTAAAGTCAGTGCACATTACTTTGAAAGTGCATTTTGCATGGTCTTTAATCTTCATACCGTTTTGTAATTAACTGTTATGTCTCTACAGTGACTAAGAATCGGAGAAAGGATTGCAAGTCATAAATTCAAGTAGTAAATAGAGTGTAATGCAGGTTGGTGTATCGCAACCTTTGAAGTTCTGATTCCTGAACATAGTCCGCAACTTCAATCTCATTTTCTCATCGTGACACTCAAATAAAATTGGAAAGAAAACCAGTGAAATTTGGGTGATTTCATAATAGTGGTTTGCAGGGTATTTGAATATCTAAATCTCTTATTCCATCCCGTTGGGAACTTGGGAGCTCGATCTTAGAGGCTGAATCACTTCATCCTACAAAATTTAAACTACAATTAGTACTTTCAATTGGCATTGAAATCAAGGTATATATACATACTTTCCAATATTATTGTGTGAAGCTTATCATGTTTTATGGTCAACTTTGTTTTGGGCCTTCATTTTTTTAGCACAAAAATGGGCCTCATTATTTATGTATATTTTATGGCTTTGCTTATGTAGTGACTTACTTAAGAATCTGAAGTATATGGCTTGGTTACGGATATTATTGTGTAATAGGGAGTTCATACTGATATGGGTGACTTTCTCGAAACCACTTTTAAGAATTCCTGAGCCAGATAAGAACTATGTGGCTTTAATGATCTTAGGAGAGAATAACTAGTGGCTTAAATTAATATGATACAAGCAAATTTTCCTTCATTATGTGATGATTACTTAAGAAGCTCCAGTATTCCTAAGCTTCTTCTTTCTCTTAGTTTTTTTCCCCACAACTAAATGTATTTTCACATCTCAATCATTCGATTATTCAGTGATCAACAAGATAAAGAACACAAGTCATAAAGAATACAAGTCAATGGAAAGCCAAACTTTTAAGTTTCTAGGAAACTAAAAGTGTTTTTTGACTGGGTCAAAACAACTCCATGCCTTTAGTTTTCCCATTAGGTGAGATGTGTATATGAAGACATATCAAAGGAATATTGTTTCAAGTAGTTACATGTCCTCATCACATAGTCTTCTCGGTAATATGTTTGAAAATTTGGCAAGAATTTTAAAACTTTGGTTTCATAGTACAATTCATCCAAACCAAAGTTTAGATTTGAGTAGTTTCACTATACATCACATTTAAAAACTTTGTAGAGGCTAGTTGCAATTTTATCAAATGAATAAATAAAACCTTGCATTGTGCTAGATGGGATATTGAAACTCTAGAAATCTTTATAAAATTCAATATACAAATATATGTACAGATGAAGAATTGACTTAAATATCTCCCTTTTTTTTCACATTTTGTTTTGGATGGAATTTTATGATGAGTAATGTACCATGGAAACCAACATGCAAAAAATTCAAAACAAAAACAATAGGAAAATGTATAACAATATTGAAAAGGGTTGTAATAATTCATCCTGGATTACTAGACATGTGTATTTTCAAATTTTAGCTCATACAAAAGTGGAAACTTATTTTTCGCATAACAGAAAAAAAAATTCCTTAAACCCACGAACCTGCATCTCATTATTCTTAATATTACAAGACTTCAATGAACCAAAGTGATTCTTTCTCATGCAATAAATGAATGTGACTAACCTCCTAACTATAAGATTTCAATGAACTAGAGTGATTCTTTGCCATGCAGGAAACTAATGTGACTAACCTCTTAAACACATCCCTATTACAATTCATGTCGGCTAGTGCAACCACTTTAGTGAATAAGTAGCATTTTTTTTCTCCACATCCAAATTGGATTTGATACAAACAAGCATGTCTCCACGTGGATTCACATATACATAGGGGTGGCCTTTTTATTCTCATTTTTTTGGTCTAACTAAGCCTCTAGACTTGTACATTCCTTGAAGACTTTGGCACCTCCAATGATGATTATGGTTACAGGTCCCCTCACAACCCTTAATTCTTAATTCAATATTATTGTTAGGGTTCAAATTATCCACCTAGTTCCCTAAGGAGTACACTTCCCTCATTGTCCGAGGCAGTTAGTCAAAAATCACATGCATTATGAACGTAGTAAGATATTGATATATAAAGCCAAACCCTCAATATCGTGGCAAACACCATCACAACAACAACAATAAAGCTTATGATTAAAGGAATGAGTGAATATACTTGTTCGTTGGTTTTCAGGAACAACACCACCAAGATTTAAAAACTCGGTAGTTTTTCCTCCAACACACGCATATTCACAAGTTGAAGAAAATCATTTTCTAAAATCTTGATATTGTTGTTGTTAAGAAGTTGCGGTTGTCAAGAATTAAATGATCCAGAACCTATGATAAACACATCACACTTCTTGTAACTACTTGTTGCCAAAATTATTTATATCCTTTCAGAATAATGTCTCGGCGCAAGTTCTCCCACGTCCAACACAGAGTTCCACATTTTATCAGTTATATAATATGACATTTTCTCATTTGGGTACAACTTGTTGTTTCTATTCTCTCTCGAAGGAAACCAATGCCCAAATAGGAAGATTTGGTGTTATATATCTCCTTAACCATATACCCTAGCACCTTCACCTGATGTTCAAAAATAGTCCCATGGAAACGCACCTCTTCGTAGACAAGAGCTCGAAAATTTTTCATTTAGGAGTATGTTTGGGAAAAATGTAACTGTAGGAGAAACCACCCCATTCAACGTTTTATAATGCCCCCAATCCCCAACTGGTGTGACCTTTCCTATATGCCAAAATATTAGGCAGAGTTGTAAGGCCAACAAGAATGTACTCAAAATTGAATTGGTTGACATATTTCCTCTATCAATAAATGATAGCTATGTTTTCTTCTCCTCAGTAGATCAGTTCTTGTTGCCCAGTTAGTTTATTGGGATTAGTAGATTTTTTCCCCTCTTTGATTTTTTGGCTGTCTCTTTCCCATGAGAAAAAAGACCTCCATGACTGAAAATAAAAGGATTACATATAATAGTTTATTTTGATAGTCTATATGAATTAAAATGATAATATGTGATAGTCTATATGTTTATTTTTTCTTCCTATTTAAGACATATAAGATAGAGAAAATATTATGGGAGTTGAAGGTTGATCTTTTAGATTTTTCACCATAAATGGGGTATATTTTTAAAAATTCTACTATATGTAACAATCTTTTATTAACAAAAAGATGGAGTCAATATGAGTTACAACACTATCTGCCATCAAGTTTTAGGAATAAATTTGATTGAAAATGAAATGTAAAGATATCATTTCACCGTTAATTTAAATGAAACTTTTTTTTAAGCTTTTCATTATAGAAGGGCGACATGAATATACACCCTTATACTTGAAATTAACGCTAACCCTTCAAATTTGATCACTCGTCAGAAGAATGTTTTCCTAATATGATGTAATTAAGATATTTTACCTTAACACTTCAAAATCAATTATACATTTCTTCTAAATAATAAGAGATTAAAAAATAAGTTTAATGAATATTGTTTTCAATTTTATGATTCTCTAAAAAAAAACACACCATGGAGATAAATTATTGTAAGTGTTTTTTATTATTATTTAAATATACAAACTTATACAATAATATACATTATCGCACATTACACACCTCTATTGCGAGAATTGTAATGTTCTTTTGGTATGGAAATGGAATTGTACATTTCATTTTTATTTTTGCCAACAAATATATATATATATATATATATATATATATATATAATTAATTAATTTCAAAATAATATTTTTTTATATTATTATATTTGCATTGAAAATATTTTAAATAAAAATATGTATATTTAAATTATTAATATTCTTGAGTAATAAGACTTAAAATCATTAAAAATCTAAGTTTATTAGGACCTACCTCAAATATGAAAATTAAATTTGGATGAAGATAATAATATTACTTCCAAAAGTTAAAAATGTAGTAATTTTCATCATTAACAAGGTTTTATTTCAATTAATAGTTTAAATCAAACTTTTTTAAAATACAAATATATTATCCCAAATTACCCAAATTTATTGTAAAATTTTTAATGTGTATTTGGTATGCAATTCTCGAGTTCATTTTCATATTTAGTAACATACATATAAATAATCTGGGGATTTTGAAATAATACTATTTTGAAGTAATTTATATATTCATTATATTTTATTTAAAAAAAATATGTACCTCTAAAGTATTAAAAGATTATTAAATGCCTCAACTATAAGATTTAGCTTTAGATGAAGAATAATATTACTTCCCCTATTCAATTAAACATAATTTTTTAATCATATGAACCGACTAGCAAAAGTTAAAAACGCAATAGTTTTATGATTACCCAGGCTTGCCCACGATGGTTTATGAAGAGAATAATATTACTTCCCCCTTATCAATTAAAAAATTTTAATCATAGGAATCGATTAGCAAAAGTTAGAAATGCAATAGTTTTATCATTAACCAGGCTTGCCCACGATGGTTTGACCAAATGGTATGGTGCTCCGTACAAGGACTTCTCGGCCATTGTTCGGAACCCTCCATGCCGGAGAAGTGGGCTTGAGGGGTGATGCAATTCGGTAGCGATTAGTGGGACACGTCACAATTACAGGGTGATGCAATTCACTAACTATTATTCTGTGGCTTCACAATCATGCCTTTAGGTTACCAATTCAGCTCTAAAAGAAGACTTTGTTCCAAGTGGTATTCTCAATCAAACAATATACAAATTGTTTCACAATAAAGCATGCTTCCCAACTCAGATAGTTAACTTGTATTTAAAAATAAAAATAAACGAATTTGTCATCGAATACTTTACAATATAGCATGCTTCCGAACTCAGATAGTTAATTTGTATTTAAAAAAATAAATAAAAGAAATTTTCATCGAATAATTTCTCAATGATATGGAAACCCATTGGGTTGATATTGGGCTGATATTTTATTAGTCATCTCCACCATTTTATTTCATCACTTTCTGAATTGTCACGTATTGATGTGTTAGAAATGTAAAGGTTAATTGTGTAATTAGTATAATCTATATCTAATTATATAATGTTCAGAATTTTGAATTTTATAATGCTTAGAATATTGAATTGATTAGTATATTTAAAAATATAATTTAAATTTAAAAAAAATATAATCTTACAAAAGTAATTTATTGGGTAGAGTTATGGTACATAAATAAACTTCCTTTTTATAAATTTATTTATTTTCATTTAAACTTATATTTTTAATTAAAATCATTTTAACCTAATTGTTTCATAATATTTAAAAATAAATATTATTTATAAAGTATTATTTCTAAAATAATTTTTAATTTTTAATAATGATTATGATTAACATTTTATAAGACTAATGTGATCTATTTGATCTAAGAAAAGAAAAAGAATATAATTGTGATTCCTCAAAATAAAAACTATTTTCCTAAAAAAAGTTATTTTCTTAATATTATTATATTGTTAATTTATCTTCATTTTACAAACTCGAAGAATTATAATTATAATAATTATTATTATTAACTTAAAAGATTAATATTAGAAAACTAACTAATTAATCAACTCAAAATATTAATAATAAAGAACCAACAAATAAATGGGAATGACGATATTACTTATTATAATATTTAAAAATATATATTATTTACTATAAAAAAAATTATTTAAATATGAATATAAATATAAATAAAAGATGTAAAAATATATATTATTTACATAGTATTATTTCTTTAATATCCTGTAATCTCTAATAAAGAAAAAATAATAAAAACTATTTTCCTTAAAAGAATCTATTTTGTGATTATTATTAATCAATAATATTACATTATTAATATTACTAATGCACCATATTATTATTATTATTATTATTCCTTGATGGGGTGATGGAAATAATGCATGGGGCACCTTGTGGCTCATGATGACCATCAACTGGCACTCGGGTTGAGGGTCGCCCCTCTCGTTCTCTCACTTCACCTAGCATATGGGGAGGAGATATGGTTCACATGTGGAGTTTAGTAGTGCCTCAGACAAAGAGGGAGACGTATTTATAAGGTTGAATATGGTGCACGGGGACTTCACTTATGTTTCATTTTGGCTTCATGTCATTTCCCCGTTATTTTCCTATCACAGGTGGAAGCTTCTTCACATCCATTGGGAAGGGTGGCACCCCCGAAGAGTAGGCTGGCCCCCATGTTTTCGGCTCTATAGTTTGGTAAATTTCCTTCTGTAATGTTATTTTTTTAGTTTATTTTTGTATTTCGTTTGTAGTGCCCGGTGGAATTGGCCTTTAGGAGCTTCTAACTAATTTGTGTATTGGTATTATGTGGGTATGGGTCTTTCAGTGGTTGGAGTGGACCGTGTTTCCAACATTGCTCTTGGGAGGCATGGCATTTCTATAGATGGATCTGTTATTTGGGCTTATGGGATAGTAATTAGGAGGCTTGGACATTCCTCATGAGTTTTTTTAGTTTCTTTCGAGGGAAAGGGACCAAGATTCTTCAAACTATATGTGAACCTTCGCTGTCTGTGTGGTTTGGGGGGAGGTCCTCATCATGTAATTGTAAATTATGTGCTCATTTTGACTCACTTGCGTTTGAATTATTTGAATTGCAATACCTTTACGTTTTTTTGGCTTGACGAGGTGCAATTGGTGGGGTGGCAGAACACTTGAGTCTGTCTGGTGTTGTGGGGTTTCAGTTGGTATGAGTCTGTAGCCGTGTCTTGGAGTGTGTTGGTTTCTACGTTGGGTGCAACGGGCTTGGTGGTTGTCGGATGAGCATTCCTAGGGATTATTCTTCCTTGTATGTGTAACTACTAGTCAAGTGTCAATGAGAACTGTTCCGAGAAGAGGGTGGTCCTCTCTCCGTTAAAATACCTACTAGGCGGCACGTGAGGACCAGTCTTCTCAAGTGTTGAACTTGGAGCAGGGGATGTAGGTGTTTGTGTATCGTCGGGTTGAAAGTCGGAAATAATATTCATGAGGATGGTGGATGGTGTGCAGGGTGGTCAAGGGTGTGGTGGCTCAATGAAGGGACGTGGGGGTCAATCGTCATGAACACTGGCGAGGGGTGGAGCTCAACCACTTCGGACAACGAGGGGGTGTTGAGTCTTTGACTCCTAGATCAAGGGTCATTCAACATTGTTTCCTAGAAAATTGTTAGGATTTGATTCAATCCTTAATGGAGCGATTGGACACTGTAGAAATAATCTGACATGATGAGCATGCAGAAATGATAACTATCTTGGATAAATTGCACTACTTTTAGTGCCATGTCCAAGAGTGGATTATGGTGGTTTGGCGAGGATAAAACCTCCTATAGGAGAAAGTGAAAGAGTTAGAGTCCTGGATGGCTCATTTTGAGGAGCATATTTAATGCTTAATTCTACCTCACCTCCTCGTCCGGCAACCCCAGACAACCCAACCTCCATCACGTCAAATGAGTAGCATGGCTTCATGTGTTTTCTATGTTTTATTTATCTTTTGGTGCCTTTGGCCTTCTCTTTTTTGCATAATTTCCTTAGTTTTCTTTTTGTACATTTGTCATATGTTCTATGTGGTGGCCAAAAAACCAGGCCGGGGTGAGATCACCTTCTTTTTATTTCTACTCTCTATGTATATCTCTTTTGAAGAATGAATAAAATTTCGACTTAAAAAAAAATAAAAATTTATTATTATTATTGTTATTATAAACCTAAGGAATTAATATTATAAGCCTAGGGGATTAATATTATAAACCTAAGTAATTAATAAACCCCCAGGTTATTAATATATAAACCCAAGGCATTATTAATATTAACAACTCATTGGATTAATATTTTAAATCCAATGTATTAATAAACTTTAGGGATTCCCTAGATGTAGGTGACATGATGTGAACGTGCCAAGCTAGTTCTTCCCATGCACAGGATGACGAAGTTCTACACTACCATCTCTAACCTGATGTAGAAACTCCTCTCAGCCATCATTTACATGAGATCCCTGATGCACCTTATCTTCTGCCATACTCTGAATCACATGCAACCCCATGAAAATTTCTACAACTTGCATATGTGAGCATATCACAAAATTTCACAGCATTTGTGCTTGTGCCATAGGTCTTCCAAATGCGAGGTATTTCCTCATTGTGTCAAACCCATGTTGCTCAAGTTGGCCTCCAGATCCTTCTTAGCCTCTTCCCTTGTCATTCTGATATTGTCTCAGTCTCACCGCATGCTCCACATGGTGTCCCCCCTAGCTATGCACTCCCTCTAGAATTACTCGCCTCCGTTGATTCAACCCACTACGTGCTTACAGAGGCAGGCTCCCTCGTTGCGCGTCGCCCTTCTGTGTGCCCCCCTGCTGCATAGTTCTCAGTTGCGAACACCCCTGATATGATTTTCTATTGAATGCTCCCTTGTTGATAAAGTAATCACGCATTGACCAACCTCCCCCTCTCTATCGGTCCACCCACCATGGCTCTGCATCACCGTCAAAATACCATCAGGGGTAGCAAAAGAGGTGTGTTCTTAGGCCACTATCAATACGGTCATGAAAATCATTTGGAATCCATTGAGGGATCCTCTTCTGGCAGCCATGACAGGGAACCACCACAGTGATCTGAGCGCACCTAGGAGGAGATCTTCATAGCTTAGGAGAATCATAGGGGCAGAAGGGGCCCCATGAAGTCCACCATTGCGCACCTTGAGCAACTTACTCCTTGCAAATCAGAGCCCCTCCTGGTTCAAGAGGCCTCGATGGAGGACATTGATGTGTGGATCATGGAGTCGGATGAATTTTGGACGCGTGCTCCTGATGCTGAGTACCTAGTTGCTTCCATCCTCTACATAGATGCAACAAAACCCTCACATGTGCCTTCCACTAACGAAGAGGCCATTGCGCAAGAATATGGCTGTTGCATCAAGGAGGAGGACCCTCGTACAGAGGATGATGAAGGAAAAACATGACTATGCGGTTGCTCGAATTTTTTCTGCTTTCTATTATTTTAGCACATACTATAGATATTTTATTTTTTTATGTGTCACAACACACCTTCTAAATATTGATTTTTTGACACTATTAAGGGGTTCGTTTCCTCCTAAGAGGCAGCCCCAAACCTATGCTATTTTGAAAGCATCGAAGGTTGGAATTGGATAAGCACATCTTACCATCTCAGCCTGAAGCCTATGTAAATTTTTACTGAAAGTTTTACTTTGAATTAATATATTTTAGCATAACTTATCAAAAAAAAACCTTGAGGGATTAATATTAAAACCCAATGGATAAATGGGTTAACTATGTTAGGATTTAAAATATTTAACAATAAATATTATTTAATTATTATTATTCCTTGAGTATCTTTATAATCTCTAATAAATAAAGGAACAACAAAAAGTGTATTCCTTAAAAGAAACTATTTTACTAAGAGATGGTATTATTATTATTGGTGTTGTTGTTGTTGTTGTTTTTATTATTATTACAAACTCGGTGATTAATAAACACAAGGGATTAATATTATAAATCCAATGGCTTAATAAAACTAACATATTAATATTAGAAACCCAAGGGATAAATATTATAAACAGATGGGATAAATGTGGTAGACTTGTGACATTTTATAATAGTTATACATTAACACATGTCATCTATAGTTGATTATTGTTGGGGTGGTCAACTATAGTCAAAATGAGCATTACAGTCAACAATAGTCAACGTGACTACCATGATGAACCATACTTACCTCGGTAATCATTGCTTATGGAAAAGTGACGTATTGTGAACCATAATGGATGGCCTTAAATAAAAATGGAGTATTATAGTAGATGAATAAAGATAGCTATATTAAACTGGTGGTATATAATGTTAATGGGTATATAATATTAATTCAAAAGTTCATAATACAAATATCTAATATACTAAAATCAAGATTTATAATATAAAGGTTTATAATAATAATTTTATGGTTTATTATATTCAGGTTTATTGTTCAAAATTTCTTATACCTTAATATAAATTAAGACAAAATTTCAACTTATATCATAGACAAGAGATGTTTCAGTATTGCATATTTTGGATATTACATTAATATAATATAAAATATTTTGAAATGCTTGATTAGGCTGACAGGTGTGTATATTTCAACTCATGGTGAATGAGGAATTTTCTTTTTAAACAACAGGTAATATTGATTGTGAGGAGAATATTCTTATGATCATTTTTGTCAGAATACTTGATCTATAAATGTGGTTCCATTGTTAATCTCTTTGGTAGTTCCATTCCTCCACCAATGTTCCTAATGCTATGTAAGCTCCTGCCACACACATGCCTCATAGGAGATAAGGACTTGTTTCTGAACCAGATCCTTACCTTATGCTCTGATAGCTTTTTGAATCATTTTTCCTACTTTTTTCTTACGGGCTATCGATTTATTGTATTTTTTAACGCCCTGGAAGATGCGAGGAGAGGATGGAGCCAGGTTTCCATGAGGTAGATTCCGAGGTATAATTCTATGACGCAAAATTTATTCCTGCCTTGGAGAAGGCTAAGAGGGAATTTCGGGCAGACAACTGCCATTCTCCTCGTGATACACGAAATGATACTTTTGATACTAACCCAACGACTCTTTCTAATCGTATTATTGCCAGGTCTAGGAAGGAAATTGCGAAGCAGAATTTTAATGGAGCTCTAAAAAATTCGTTTCATAGTAGGGTGGCGAAGGCCTTTAAGCCATCCTCGGAGAGAAGACTTTTATGTTTAAGATCCAACGTTCTTTGGGATCGGGAAAATAGCCTCTTCTCAAGGGTGCTGGTTGGGAAGTGGCAATTCCCAACTCACTGTAAGATATATTTACACCTTTTCTTGATGGAGGTATGGGTGAAAGCTATTAGTTATGAACCGTGTACCAAAAAACTATATCACGAGTGGTTTTGATTCCATTTTTTGAAGGAAGAGGATGTCTAGGAAATCTATAAGCAACCCTGGGTTAATGGCAGATACTTTCTTCCACCTCACCGCTAGACTACAGACTTCCACCCTATTAATAATGCACCTCAGAACCACCTACTATGGGTTAAACTTATGGTTTTACCTATTCAGTTCTAGACACAGTGAGTGTTGAAAAGGATTGGGGATAGTATCGAGATCTGTGTCTTTCTTGACCCAAAGTGTAAGGGTATTTTTGGCAGGATCATTGCGTGGATATTGTTAGAAGTCTCCTTTGCAGGTGGCCTTCTAGAAGACATATATTTGGAGTGGAATGGGGTTGTTTATTGTGAGGATATTGACTATTGGAACTTTCGATTCAAATGTTTCCTATGTCACTTGTCAGGACATTTGATGAGGTCCTGCGGTCGCTAGCGTTAGGAGGATGGCAGTGACTCTATCAGGACCAGATTTTTCTGGAAGGCTAAAGTTTGTTCAACAAAGCAGCCTCTTTCTACACCACTGATGCCTTCTATGTTGGATTGGAATCTGGTGGCGAGGGATGCAACAGGGCATTCTAAGGGGGAATTATTCATGTGGGATCCAGTTAATGTGAATATGAATACATTTGGTTTCTTCGAAGGGACCATAATTGTTGGTTTCATCAGGGGATTTTAGCAGAGGATTTAGATGATCAACATTTATGCAACTTATCAGAAGAATATCTCCTTCTGGCACAGAATGGAAAGCAACGGAATACTATTATTGGAAAATTTAATTATTGCTGGGGATTTAAATCTATCCTTGAATGAGGATGAAATTTGGGGAGTGAAAGGTAGAAAGGAATTGTTGGCAGGTACAAGTGCAAAGATTTTTAAATACCATTGCCTTAGTGACTTAATAATGAAGTATATGGGGCCCTCATGGTTTAATGGCAGAAGGGGTGATGATGCTATCCGCAAAATGACCGACCGTTTCACGGTGAAATTCAATCTTTTGGCTCGTATGGGGGATTGGGTGACATAAATCAGAGATATTTTTATCTCAGACCACAAAGCTATTACACTGAAGTGGAATTTTGAGAAGGTTATGGGGGGAACACCTTTTAAATTCAACTGTACTTAGCTACAAGATCCTTCTTTCATCTCTATGGTAGAGTTTTTTTTGAGACAACAACGTAGAGACGGTTCTATGATGGAAACTTAAAAGGTAAAGTTAAAGGGTGGGAGCATGCCAAAAAGGAAACTACACAGAAATCCCTAAAGACACTCGAGGAAGAAACAACAATTTTAATAAAATAAATGGAGGGGAACGTTCCAAGGGTAGAAATATGGGAGAGATTGAAGGCGGTGAAGGAGGAAAGAAGTAATATTCTCCAGATCAAAGAACATATATGGAGACTAAAAATCTGAGTGATTTGGTTCCACGAGGGGGATAAGAACACCCATTATTTCCATGCTTATGCCACAAGGAGGTAAAATTAGAATTATATTTGGAAGATTAAGGTCAACAAGACAACATACACTTCTGCAAAGGAGATTTAGAGGGAGGTTGTTAATCATTTCAGTAATTTATATAAATGTCGAGAAGAGGTGGTACATTTAGAACATTTGTGGGCTATTGAGGATCTACAAGTGATGTTTGAGGAGGGATATTTAAGGGATTTTAAGAGGAAAATTAGTAATGAGGAGGTTCTGGTAGTCCAGAAATATTTTGCGGTGGATAAAAGTCCGGGGTCGGACGGTTTGACTCCAGACTTACTGATATCCTTCAACGAGTTTTTTATTGATCATATTCGGGAAATGGCAGAGGAAGCTAGGAACGTAGGTAAAATAAGTTGTGGTTTAAATTCTACTTTCATTGTCTCGATTCCAAAAGAAAAGGAGACTGATACTTTTGATGGTTACCATCTGATTTCTCTCTGTAATTCACCGTATAAAATAATCTCGAAGATTATTTCTCAGAGGATCAAGAAAGTTTTATCTCGGCTCATCTCACCAGAACAAGCAAGCTTCTTACAGGACCGGAGTATACATGATGCGGTTGCATCAACTCAAGAAGTTATACATTCCATTCACTCCCAGAAATTGAAGGCATTGGTAATGAAAATTGATCTTAGTAAAGCCTATGATAGTGTTGATTGGGGCTTGTTGAGGTTGATTTTATACAAGATTGGTCTAGATAGGGTCTTAGTAAACTGGATTATGGGTTGTGTCTGTAATACTTCCATGGCCATCATTATCAATGGAGTGGCCACTCACTTCTTCAAACTTGGCTGGGGATTACGTCAAGGATGTGCCCTTTCCCCTCTATTGTTTATTGTTATTATGGATTCACTGAGCACCAAATTAAACTCGATTGTTAGTAGAGGCATTATTAGGGGGATTGGGATTACTTCGCAAAGAGATTTCCCATAATTTATTTGTTGACGATGTACTTTTATTTGGTTTACTCATCAAGGAGGTGTGGAAGGCATTTCATGGGACTTTTTCTAAATTTTTCAAAGCTTCAGGTATGGAGGCCAATTATGGAAAATCATGCATTTACCACAGAGAAGAAGAGATGGAGCTAGTGGATTCGATTGGTACACTGTTCAACTTCAGGTATGTTGCATTAGTTTTGGGTTTCAAATATCTAGGATTTCAAATGAAGTGCAACAATTATGGAATTAACGATTGGAATTGGTTGATAAAGAAAGGTGAAAGGAGGATTCGGTGATGGAAATTTAAATGGATGCCTAAAGGATGCCGACTCATTTGGCATAGGCTATCATACAAAAAATCATGGTTTATTGGGAACATTTATATGTGATCCCATCCAAAATATTAAATGGCATCAGAAGCATTATACTATATTTTTTGTGGAATGGGGGCAGGGATAAATTTTTTTTTTTCACTTGGCAAGATGGGAGTTGATCATGAGACCTATGGACCATGGTAGATGGGGTCTTAAATATCTACACATTTTCGGCCGGACCTTGATTCTAAGATCCATTTGGAGGGGTCTAAACTCACGAGGAATATGGAATGAAATTCTAAAGTTTAAATATCTAAATAATGTGAGAATGGAGGAACTCTATGTATTGGGTTGGCAGAGGTGTATGGGAGGTTCATCTATATGGAAAAGTTTCAAGAAGTGTTGGTTGTGCTTACTACATTCCTGAAATGGCACTTCGGAGGTGGTTCAAAGATCCTTATTAGACATGCTGGGATGAATGGTATTTATAATTATGATAACCTCAGTATGGACCTCATTAAATATCTAAATGCAAGAGGGCTCTTCTACTTGGCACAAATAATGATGGACATTGTTCATGGGAGGCCAATTTGGAAGAAGGCTGAAGATTTGTGTCTACCAGTACATCTGAGGGTCGAATGGAACACGTTTAATGAGTCATTAAGATGCTAGGGATTGTTAGTGGACAACGAAGGAGACAAGATTATTTGGAAGGGTAGGACAGTAAAATGGATACCAATTGTAAGTGATACTTACAATCATCTTACTATTACTACATCTTCTCCTGATGAGACTGGAATTTATAAAATAATATGGAGAAAAAATGCACTACTGAAGATGAGGATTCTGTTGTGGATGATTAAGATGGACAAATTTTTTACCTGGGATATCTTATATAGAAAAGGATGGATTGGACTTGGTTATTACAAACTCTGTTTGAATGATGAGGAGAATAATGTACATCTATTATACAATTGTAATTATGCTCGGATGGTGATGGATTTCTTAGGTAAGCTTTTTAATCTCATAATTCCTATTATGGCTAACATGTTAAAGTTTATCCATTGGTGGAATTTGCTTTTCTCTTCAATTTGGGTCATTCCAGCATTGTTTCATTGGTATATTTGGAGAGCAAGGAATCAGTGGATATTTGAAGAGGTTGTGTGCTACCTGGAGAAGACTATGGGCTTTATCATCTCCTCTTGGGAAGGACTGAGAAAGATGCAGAAACCCTCAAAGGACCTGTCAAAGAGACTGTGGTCTGTGGAAATTCAATATCTAGTGGGTTTCTTTGACGATCCCTCCCAACTTTCCAGATGTAGGTGTGGTGCTTAGCTCAAGATTTCACCTTATTGCCACTATGAGATCTACATGCATGGCACAAATGGTACCAATATGAGGGTAGATGTACTGGCTTGTTGGGGATTACTATGGTTTGCCTCACAACTCATTATAGAGCATTTGTGGGTTTATGGTGATTCAAGCGTATTAATTGAGCACCTTAACAAAGGTACTGGTTTAAATCCTGGTAAGATGGGGTCTTTGTTGGATTGGATCATATTGCTTCGCAAGGCTTTCTCTGATATACACTTCAAACATATTTATCGGGACAAAAATTGTATCGCTGACAGTTTATCTAAGAAAGGCTTACAGGGTCACTTTGGGCACATGCACTATGAGTTACATGACTCGGGAGATAGGGGTGTTACTGGGACTATTAAATTTCTCTAAGGAAGTATTATCGGGTAATACAACCTTAGTCTTTTTCGTATACAGTAGAATTATTACTAATTCTTTCTGTCTTTTCCTAGTACTACAGTTGTCGTGGATACAATGGTGACGAAATATTACTGATCAATGGGATAATGAAAATGGAGTGACAGTGCAGGGATTTACATTGTTGACTTACCTGTAGGGGAAGAATTTTGTTTTTGATAAGCCTCTTATGGTCTACGTCTTAGAAGATATGGGATGTTTTTGGGAAGGGGTTTTCATAGTGTTTTAAGGTTTCTGAGGGGTCACTTTTGTCTCTTGTTTCTACTAAATTATGTATATTGAATTGACATAAGAGCGTTGGCCTCTTAGTATTGATGAAATGTAAGAACCGTTCATAAAAATTTTTGAACTAATACATAATATATTACTAGAGGTTTTTCTGTTTGAAAAAAAAAATTATTTATTTATTTTTAAATATACCAATGTATACACTAAGATACATTACCCAAATTTATTTTGAGAATTGTAATGTGCTTTTGGTATAGACTTCTACACTCCATTTTCATACTGGCAAGTATATATATATATATATATATATATATATATATATATATATATATATATATATATATATATATATATATATATATAATTTTGAAGTTATTATATTCACATATTCCTCAAATTTTAAAAAATTATTTATATTTAAATTATTAAACAATTCTTAAATAATAAAACATAAAATCATTATAAAATTAACTTCATTACAACTCCATAACCTCAAATATGAAAATTAAATTTAGATTACAAAATAATATTACTTAAACTAAATTAAACATAAATTTTTAATCATAAAATTTCAGAAATAAAAATTAAAAAATCAGCAAATGCAGCTTATGATTAACGAGGCCTTATTTGAAGAGACATTCGAAATCAAACCCTTACCATTTTCTTGTTTTCTTTTATTAAATACACAATCAGATACATTACCCCACATTACCTTATTAGTCCCTGCCGCCTGCGGCATGGCAGGGACTATTGTAATCGCTTTTGGGTGTTTTATTAGTCCCCGGAGGAAAATGAGATCGAACCATTTAACTTAATATAAAATTTTAAAGACAGTTTCTTGCCTGCCACCGGTGAGAACCAATCCACAATTGCCTGCCGCCGGTGAGAACCAATCCACAATTTGGAGGTCTTATTTGGCCTCATATCGAGGCCAGACCTATCGAAACTTAGGTTAAATGTTAACTTGATTCGTCTTGATTCCTATTTTTCTAGTTCTTATCGACTAATGCTAGCATTAGTTAGGAAGCATAAAATGTTTGGACAATTTGAGCAAAGAATTTTTCATGCAAGTGGCATCCATATTTGAAAGGGTGCTTTTGATAGAATGCTCTGTAAAACCGCCACATACACCCGGCCATGCACATAGTGTCACGCACACCGGCGCCCTGGGAGGTATCCTGCGAGGTATCAGTAGTAGGGTTAAATTAAATGCATCCATTGAGGGCCGAGTAGTCACCGACGTGAGCGTGCTGGTTCTGAACAGCTCCTTCATTTCTTCACTATCAACCTTTCGTTTATTCACCATCAATCCATTGAGGGCTGACTAGTCATCGTGTATGAACCGACAGGAGCGTGCAAGTTCTGAACGGTGCTTCTCGCCGGCCGGAAAGAGTTTCTCCTTCGCATGTATAAGAGAACAGTATGAGAGCAGCAGTAGGGGCTCTTCTGGCCCATTCTCTTTCTACACCGCCAATTCTTACTAGCGAATTCGCCATGGTCATGGCAGACCTCCTCGCATTCAGCTGAGAATGAGTAGCAGAAGCCGGGGAATTATCAGAATTTTTGTGAAGACTGCAACGGAACGAACACATGCTCCACGCTTTTCTAGAACTTGAAGAGGTGTGTAGTTTGATATGTCCTTTTTCTTTTCTAGAAAATGAGAAGTTATGTAAAGGATAGTAGGACTGCCGAAAGTGCTGAGCTTTACCATCACAGATGGCTTACCAAGCTCTGATAATTCTATACCGCTGAGGCCGCTGCTCTTGAGAATGTCAAGTGTAGCTGGTAAGTTGCGCAGTGAGCTTTTAGACATTAAAAATTCATGCTTTACTGTCAAAAACTTAAAAAGTACTAGAGTAATGAAATTATTGAAAAACATTTGACAATTAAGACGATTGTTTTTCGCAAAATAAGCTACAAGAGTACAGATATCCATGCATTATTACAGATCTATACTATAATGTATGCTTCATGTTGCATTTAACACTTTAACACGCTATATAGAGGTTGTAGATCTAACGCTTTGTACAGGAAAGCAAATCTTTTATATAGATTAAAAGTAGCTACATCAGTGATCTTTATAAGCGTTAATACGCTCTCAATTTGTACAAAAACATTGGGATTTTTTTCCTGAAATGCCCAGTTTATTACAATATTGGAATTTCTTTTAAGAAGGATAATTGCGTTTAGGTAAAATCCCAAATTCGGGGAAGCAGTAACGCCAACACCATGTTTCCACTCCAAGCTGGGTACTTTTGTCTAAATATGAAAATTTTGCAACTAACCTCTCAAGTTCACCTTGAAAGCAGTAAGGCCAACACCGTGTTTCCACTCCAGACTTGGGTACTTTTGTCTAAATATGAAAATTTTGCAACTAACCTTTTAAGTTCACCGGACAACACCGCAACCTTGCTTGGATACTTGCTTCCTTGTCACTGGTTATTAATTCAAGTGGAAAATCACTTACCTGCAGCGACTGCTCTCAATACCCTTCCAAGAAACTGGTGTGTGCATTCAATGATGACCATTACTGTGCAGAGCAACTTTGCGCCATGGAATATTAACACATGACATACCCCTGATAAGTTTTCAGAATGTTTTCATTTTTTATTGATGGACTGTGTCTTTTCTAGCATGATACAGTACTGTTAGGTGGCTTGGTTTAGCACCCTGCATGCATGCACTGGCTCAGAAGGAAGTGAGACACCTTGCCCTCAAGGTAGGGCCCACATGGTCATCAAGTTTTACTTTAAATTTTTTATTTTATATGAACCCAGTCAACGAAATTCTGGAAACATTAAATTATTACAAAAATGTTTTTGCCCAAGTATTTCAGTCTCTTGGAAATCAGGCTGTAACTCAGGCATCATTACCTGAAAAAACTGTTTTTTTCTTGGACGTTCTCAGCATTCTTATATCTAGAACAATTATTGGAAAGCTGAGATTCAAATCGCTAACATTCTTCTCAAATTGGGCAGTATACAATGGAAAGATTTCTCATATTTAGCTGTAGCAGCTGCCCGATATTTTTTCTTTTTGTTTCTCAATGTTCATATGTTGCATCGATTGAAATTAACTTTCGCTGCATAATGCAGTATATCGTCCAATTGCCAGTCGGCTGCACGCTCCAAGGAAAGAAAGATGCACTATATCTCAGAGCTGGAACGCAAAGTCCAGACCTTGCAAACTGAGGCAACAACTTTACTCTTTTGCAGGTGAGTTGATTATACTAGGCAAAAAAATTTTCCGTGCAGAGGGATTCAGCTGGACTGGGCAGTCGGAACCATGAGCTCAAGTTACGCCTACAGGCCATGGAACAACAAGCACAACTTCGTGATGGTAATGATCTTGGTCTCATTTTGTATTCATGGTATCTACTTTTCTAAAGTATAGGAAATGGAAATATGGATTGCAGATCACATTTGAAAGAATGGTTTCTTAATATCTAGTTAGAATCTTTAGACACAATTGATCCGTGGCACTTTCACTGGAATGATTTTCTAGAGGCTAGAGGCTAGCAGAATATATCTCTTCCATCTGCGTCAACAAGGGGCAGTTCAAGGCCTTTTGTCGTTTCTTTGCTTTAAACTTTTCAAATGACTAAATTTTTGGAATTCATTGCAAATTAGAGAAAAAAATGAGGAATCTCATCTGGCTTTGACTTTATCAAGAGACTTCTATTGCAGTTTATATGCCCAAATTTTCTTGGAAAGATTTTTTCTGCATAAATGTTTTCAAATCTTAAATAAAGTGATGTTTGTTTTGGATAACACCGAAGAACTGGCGTGTGTCTAACAATGGGCGACTTTGTGTTTTGTATATAACATTGAATGAGGCACTTGGGGAGGAGGTCCAACAATTGAAATTGGCCACAGGACAGCTAGGTGTTGGTCAATCTGGCACTCTGGCTCAGCAAATGTCCATGAATTCACCATTATTTCAACTTCAACAGCAGGGTCCACACCATCCTCTTTATCAAATGCAAGCAACATCACCAAGTCCAATACAGTCAACAACCTCCAGGGAAGCAAACGAATCGAAATGAAGTTCTCCAAACCTCATACACTTCTCTTTCTGGTCCCGTTGGATCTTCAAGCAACCCAGATAATTCAAATATGAGTGCTAGCCAAGGGAGTGATTGTTCTTTCTGAACAGGTTATGGTATTTTGTTACCAGTTATCTTCTTCACCTTCTATTTCTGGTCGAAGGGATGGGGACTGCGAGTGAAAGTATTGTGTATATTTTATTATTTAGCTTTCAACAAATCTGTGTATATTTTATTATTCAGCTTTAAACAAAACTAAAGATGGTAGATTTCAAGGGGAAGTAATTTCCGTCAAGATCTGTTTTGACAGTATGTTTCAAATTTCAAAATCATATTTTTGTTAGGCCATGTGTTACTCTGCTTACTGTCTGTAGCGGCCGGACATGTCTGTCAGGTGAGATATAGAACCAAGGCTGGGAGACTTTGTTTGAACAAGCTTTTAGGTTTCACAACAATCAACACATATTATGAGTTGCCGCCCTATGAGTTGCGACTACAAGGTATAATGTTGTCTCTCACGTGAAGATATTATATGTAGTTCACACTTGTCCTGGCTCAAGGCAGGGACTAGCTGCCTTGCAGCCACTCTTGTTTTTTTTATTTTTATTTTTTTTTAGTGAAAATTGTAGTGTGTTAGGTAGGGAATTCTACACTTCATTTTCATGTCTATATATATAATTTTCTGAGATTTCCAAAAAATATTATTTTGAATTTGTTACATCTTGGCATATTCTTAAACTCATCGAATTTGCTTCTTAATTTCATATAATTACGGAATTCTCTACACAAACCGGGTTTATATTTTATACAAAAGAATATATTTTATATAAAAACTATATATATTATATGTATATTTAAATTATTAAAAGATTCTTAAACAATAAGATATCAAATCATTATAAAATTAGAATATTTCATGTATCAGAATTAAATTTAAATAGAAACAATAATGTTCCTTCCATATAAATATTTAATCATAGGAAACCCCCACGAAAAAATGTAATAGTTGTCATCGTTAACATAACTTTATTCCAAATAATATTCTAAATCGAACCCTTACTTTATTCCCAATAATATTCTAAATCAAACCCTTACAATGTACATACTCCAAACTATTTCACAGTAAGGCATGGTTCCCAGCTCAGATTGTTAATTTGTATTTAAAAATAAAAATAAATAAAAGAAAATAAATCTTCATCTCGTAATTTTTAATTTTTGAATGGTAGGGAAATATCTTGGTTTGATATTTTATCGGTCATCTCCACCATTTTGTTTCATCGCTTTCTGAATTTTCATGTTTATATAGAGACGATTAAATATATATATATATATATATATATATATATATATATATATATATATATATATATATATGATTTTGTTATTTTATATATTGTTTTGGTTTATTTTGTTTAACTATTTATTATTTATATATATATAATATGGAATTGTAATATTTTTTGGATGCGGGTGTTGAATAGCGGGCTGTTGGTGGAGGCGTTGGAGTGACAGGTGGTATTTCCACTTGCATGCCCCTCATCGCTGTACTCCTCCCATAAATTCGATAGCAAACAATGATACGATGTCTTCTCCTCCCCTGAGCTGCATTTACTTTGCGCGCTTGCCAGCTTCCATGGCTTTCATGCTTGCCAGCTTCCATTATGATACTACTGCCTTTAATTCTCCTCGGCACCCCCACTCTGCTCCTCAGTTTCATCTCCACTCCCACATTGTTCTCCAGTGCCACATTCACGCTAGACATTCCTCACCCTATAGTGACACAAAGATCACCGCTCCGCGTGACCATTTTCAACCCTCTCCACTCTTTGCCTAGACCTTGTTGCCTAGTCATCCAACGTTCTCCTCTTCGCCATCTCAGTCCTCCGACAATACAAGTTATCACTCAGCATTCCATAGGCAGACCATGATGCGTAGGCAATGAATGCGCTGCAGGCGTGGGGGTGGGATAGAGGTGGTCAAGGAAGGAGCAGTAGTGGTTCTTGCAGCGGTAGAGGCAGTGCAAGAAGGGGCAGTAGCAGTAGCAGAGTCAATTGGGTTTACTCGCAATCAACAAGCAATGAGGCCAGTTTTCAGTTCAGTAGCACCTTGTACAAGTCATGCATCATAGCAAAGATTACAGTGGTCTTTCAGGAAGAGCCCTCCGAAGCTGCTAGCTCTGGCTCCCAGAAGATTAGGTGGAAATAAACTATCTCGGCATAACCTTCCCCTGATACAAAAATGTCCACCGCCCTTTCGGTGAAGCCAAGCCCTAGAACGTCTAGTAGTGCAGGGACGAGCAATGGCAGCTCTGCAAGTGAGGACTCGGAATGGAAACATTCCAGTTCTTCCTCCTCTTCAGAAAACTCAGCCCCGAATGGGGACACCAAGGTTGCAGATGCTCCGGATGAAGATTATAGCTGCCCTATCATGGAAGAAAATCCACCTCCTGATGGAAAACAGGTTGACAGCTAGTAGGTTCACCGGTCAACTTAACTCTTTTTGGTTTTTTGGCTTCAGCATCAAAGTAGCTATGGAAATTTTCTCTGTTTTTTACCTCAGTCACGCTAGCTCTTTATGTACTTTCAGTTTCTTGTTTAGAACAATGTATGTTGGTTTCCTGCTTATGGGCAGCAATTTTGGGTCAGTTTCCCGGTCACGAGCGACTTATATTTTGGATTTTTTGAATTTTCTTCCCTCCAACTTTTGCTAGTTTTGCAATTTGGAAGAGAAGCCTGCTATGTACATTATGTTCCATTATCATAGATTAGACTTAGAAAGAAAATATTAAATTATACAATAAATTTAGAATATTGAATTTATTTAATAATTTAAAAATAAAATTGAAATTAAACTCAACTATAATATTACAAAAATAGTTTATTAGATAAATTTATAGTTTATTAGATAAAGTTATTGTTTGATAGATACATTTATAGTTTATTAGATAAAGTTATTGTTTGATAGAGATATTGTGTATAAATAATTTTTTTTTATAAAACAATTTATTTAAGTGAAATAATTTTAATTTGGTTGTTTTATAACATGTAGAAATTAATATTACTATATAAATATTATTTACATAGGAAAAAATATTATTTTCATATAAATAAATGATATAAAAAGTAAATATTATTCACATAACATTGTTTCTGACCATCTTTGTAATTTCTAATAAAGAAAAAAACAATAAAATCTGTTTTATTTATAGTAGTTATTTTTTTATTATTATTAAGATATAATATTAAATTATTAATATCAAAAATATTAATAAAAAAAATTACTATTATTATAATTATGATTATTATTATTATTAATGTAAAAATTATTAATATTGTAAAATAAGGGTTTTTTAATTTTTTTTAAATATGGATACTTTTATTATAAAATATAAAATATAGATATATATTCATTATTCTTTGGAGTTTTTGTGTTAGTCAATTTCGGTGAGAAATAACGAGTTCAAAATTTCCAAATAGGGGTTGCCTTAGAAGCAGAAACCAGCCCATGAAGCCTGTCTATGTATCATAGAAAAAGTTTCCCTTATAGGGAAGCCATATTTAAACATCATTATGTAGTGCGTAAGAAAATTCAAGAGAACTAAACGAAAACTAGACTATAGCATAGAGAAGAGACAAGTGGAATCCAAGAGGTTAATCTCGCAGGTTCTTGTTATCCTGCAACGACGGTTGAGGTGGCTCTTCCTCGATGTGACACCTGTACTCGAAGACGTCTTCCTCGAGCTTGGACAACTGGGCATCCAACAATGAAGAGGAGGTAGAGTGGGCACTTGTCTCAGAGTGCTTGTGATCTTCATCATAGCTATAATTGCTATCACTGTTGGAGGCGTCCTTGGCTAGCTTAACTGGCAAACCAACCATTTTGCATGGAAGTTTGAGGGAGGTAGGGGACATGGTATATTTACGCATTAGTTTCTAGGAGCGAGCACCGGAGGGCTCAATAGAGGCTTCAGGAAGGTGCATGGATAGGTGAGAAAAGAGACTGTGGGGATCCAAGACCTTAGGCACAACCAGATTTAGAGACAAGTCCACAATTCTATCGGCCATGGCGTGAATGGGAGGACGGGAAGGGATACCGCGACCACCACCTCTGCGGCACTGCATATGGTGGCGATGAGGCATGGATGGATTAGAGCCACAAGAGTGCGAAGGAGGTAGAGGAGGATATGATGTGTGACAAAGAGTCGTTCTGGTTGAGAGATGATATGGGGTCCTGGCAGGTGCAGGAGGAGAAAAAATCGAAACTAATAATGATAGAGAGATGAAAGGAGAATGTCAAAGATACAACTTCATTGTCCATATATGGTTGTGGGATGAGTAAAGGCACAGACGAAGGAGTGAATGCGCAGAGGACGATGTTGATGCTAACAAGGTGGAGAGAGGACGCGACAATCGATTCAAAGGTGGTCGAGTAAATATTACTCATGCCCTAGACTTTAATAAGCATGTTAGGTCCATGTGCCTCCTCGTGACGAGGACAGATGCCTGACGACTGTGTGGCCACGTGGTTGTTGGCTGAATCACTTATAAACACTCACATCCAAAGAATTAAGGGTTTTTTTATTATTATAAACATAAGGAATTAATATAAAAAACCAAAAAGATAAATGTAGTTAACTATGTTATGATTTATAATATTTAAAATTAAATATTAATTACATAGTATTATTTCTTGAATACGTTTGTAATCTCTAATAAGAAAGAAATGATAAAAAGTATTTTCTTTGAAACAAACTATTCTCCTAATATTATTAAGAAATAATAATACATTATTACTTTATAAATATTCCAAACCAAAACTATTAATATTATTAATATTATTAATATTATTATTATTATTATTAACCTAAGTGATTAATGAACCCAAAGATTATTAATATTATAAACCTAGGGGGTTATTGGTATTATAAAACCAAGGGATTAATAAACTAAATGGATTAATATTAAAACCCAAAGGGAATAATATAATAAAACCAAGGGATAAATGTGGTTGAATATGTTATGATTTATAATATTTATACTATGGTTGGCTATTGATGACAAGGTCAAATATAGTCAACATGAGCATCATAGCAAACAATAGTCAATGTGACTACCATGGTGAACCATATTTATCTAAGGAATCATGGTCTCCAGATAAGTGACCTATAGGGAACCATAATAGATGGTCATGGTTGACCATGGAGACTTATAGTGCATGACTAAAGCTAACAAAATTAAACTTAGTGTTTATAATATTAATCCTCATATTTATAATAATATGGTTTAATATACTTAACTTAGGATTTATAATGTAACGGTATATAATAAGAATCTCATATTTTACGATATTGGGTTTTATAATGTTAGAGTTTTGTATTTGGGTATAACATTGTTGACATTAGAATGTTACAAAAATCTATCCAATGTCGCATTGTGACAAATAGTCACAATGTGACAACCATTTTGAAAAGCATTGTTCAACATTACATTAAATTGAAATTTATTCAATGTTGCATTGTGACATTACAGAATTGGGGTTTAATATTAGGGTTTTTAATTTTGGGTTTATAACGTGCAATAGATATGTTTAACATTAGTGTTTATAATATTAATATTAGAGATTGAAATAGTAGGTTTTATAAAGTTTTTATCTTATATTAGGATAGAATATTGTTATATTGAAATGGTACAAAAATGTATCCAAAATTGCATTGCAACAAACATTGTCTGAATACAGCAATCAATCTGACAATCATTGTCACAATGTCACATTGTCACAATGTTATGATTTATTCTAAAGGTATAATCTTAGGGTTTATAATATTAATATTAGTTTTTATTATACTTTTTTAATAATGTTATGAATTTATATTGGTATTTGATATTGTGACATTGGAATGGTACAAAAATCTATAACATTGTGACAAACATTTTCTCAATACGACAATAATATGATAATCATTATTGCAATGTTACATTACATTGCAATTTATTAAACATTTCATTGTTACATTAAAAAAATATTGCTTAATATTAGCTATATAATATTAACGTTTTTCTTTTTTTTTAATATTTCATTTATATAGTTTTAATATTGATTTTATAATTTACCATATTAGCGTTTATAGTATTAGGGTTTATAATATTAATTGTGGGGATTTTAATATTAGTTGTAGTGTTTAATACTAATCCTAGGTTTTAAAATAGAAATAATCTTATGGATTATTATATTCGGTTTTATAATATTAGGACTTTTTAACACAATTTAATAGTGTGACATTAGAATGGTACAAAAATCTATCCAACATTGCATTCTGAGAAAAAATGTCTCAATGCGACAATCAATCTGGAAATAATTGTCGCAATGTTACATCACATTTCAATTTATTAAACATCGCATTGCAACATTACAAAATTGGGGTTTATAAAATTCATATTTTTAATTTTTGAGTTTATAATATTATCTGTTAATATTGGTTATAATTTATAATAGCGAGGTTTAATATGTTGGGTTTTAAAAAGTTATAATTTTATATTAGGATTTAATTGTACAACATTGAAATATTGTAAAAATATATCTAAAGTTAAATTGCGATAAGCATTGTCTAAATATGATAATCAGTTTAAGAATCATTATCGCAATGTTATATTACTTTGAGAATTATTCCCTTGGGTTTTATTATTATTATTATTATTATTATTATTATTATCCAATTTTAAGGTCACATCGAGGCGAGAGACCAAATTTGTATATGACACCCCCTTGATTGTGGGACAAGGGACCCACCTCCGATTTGACATCTAAGTCTACGAAGATATACATATTCTACCCCCCTTTGGTTTTGAACCTGTGACCTCTTAGGATGAAACCCATGCCCTTAACCATTAGGCCCAGTCAAGTTGTATATTAATCCCTTAGATTTAATAATAATCCCTGAATATTATAATATTAATAAAATCTTTATTTAATAATATAAATAATCCACTGGATTTATAATATTATTCAAAATATCAATAATACTGTGATATTATTATAATATAATAATAATTTTTATAAATTTTCATTGTAATTGTTATACTTGTTATCATAATTGTAATATAATGATAATAATATTTTATAATATAACTCTTATTATTTTATTATTGTTAAAATTATATATTTATTAATATTAACTTTATACAATTAACGATTATCGGCATTTGTCAACCACATTTAGTAATTGGGGTCTAATATTAGTGTTTATAATATTAATCTTGGGGTTTTTTAATAGGGTTTAATTTTGTGACATTGGAATGGTAAAAAATGTATCGAACTCTGCATTGTGAGACAAACATTGTCATAATTCAATAGTCAATAATTGTCACAATGATACATTACACTGCAATGTATTAAACAACACATTGTGACATAACGAAATTGAGGTTCAATATTAGGGTTATCAATATTCGGTTTAAGATATTTGGGTTTATAATTTACAATAGTGTGGTTTAATATAGGTTTATATTATTTATCTTAGGGTATTCTATATTAGGTTTTATATTGTTAGGATTTTATATTATGGTTTAATATTGAGATATTGGAATGGTACAACAACGAATCCAATGTCACATTGTTACAAAAATTATCTCAATATGAAAATGAGTCTAGCCATCATTATCACAATGTTATACTACATTGCAATTTATTTAATGTTGGATTGTTACTTTAGAAAGGTTGGTTTTGGTACTAGGTTTATATTACTTGGGCCTTTCGATATCAGGTTTATAATATTAAATTTTAATATTGGGTTTATAAATTTTAATATTATGGTTTATAATATTAATCTCAGGGTATAATATTAATACCTTGGGTTTACAATAATCTCTTGGGTTTATTGATCTTAGTGTTTATATTCCTAGGGTTTAATATAATTCTTATGGGTTTTAATATTAATCCCAGGTTTTGATATTATCACTTGGGTTTATTAATCCATTCCATTTATAGTATTAATCCATTGAGTTTATAGTATTAACATTAATTTTTATAATATTAATCTTAGTTTTATTCCTAAGGATTAATATTACTTCGAGGGTTTAATGTTATTCCCCTCAGCTTATAATCCCTCGGGATTTTAATATTAATCCAGTGGATTTATTGATCCCTTGGTTTTGTAGTATGGGTCCCACGGTTTCTAATATTAATCATAATCTTTATATTACTTAGGTTTAATATTAAGCCTATGGTTTATCATATTAATATTAGGGTTAGATATTAATCCCTTCAAGTTATAATCCTTTAGTTTAATAATACTAATCCCTTGTGTTTATTAATGTTACGGTTTATATTTCGATGGTTTAATATTAATCCTAGGATTTAATATTATTCTCTTGGGTTTAAACCCATTAGGTTTATCAATTCTTTCAGTTTATAATACTAATCCTAAATTTTATAATACCATATCTTAGATTCATTAATATAAGGGTTCATATTCGTAGGGTATAATATTATTCATAGGGTTTAAAATATTAATCCTTGGGTTTAATATAAGTCCCTTAGGTCTATAATCCACTAGTTTTTTAATATAAATTATTTTGGCTTATTAATCCCTTGGTTTTATTAATTTTTAGATAATAGGATCCATAATATTGATCATAGGGTTTATATTCACTTACCTATTAATTCCTTCTGTTTATAATATCAATGATACATTGTGTTTATTAATCCCTAAAAATTTTAATATCAATCCTTGATATTATCGTTATATAATCGGGTTTATATCCTTATCCAACATCACATTGTTAAATGCATTGTGTCATAGAAAAATTGGTCTAAAATCCATTATTATAATGTTACATTGCATTGCAATTCATTCAATGTCATATTGTTACATTACAAAACATGGGTTTAATACTATCTTTATAACATTAGGGTATTGTAAAATTGGGTTTATGATTTATCATATTAGGGTTTATAAAATCACTTTAGTGTTTAATATTAATCCGTTGGGTTTACTGAACTTAGAGTTTATATTCCTATCATTCAATATTATTCCTACAGTTTATAATATTAATCCTATGGGATTAATATTATTCCCCTAGGTTATAATCCATTTGGTTTATAATATCAATCCATTGGATTTATAGTATTAATCCCATGGGTTTATAATATTAGTCCTAAGGTTTCAAATATTAATATTAAGGTTTATATTCCTATGGTATAATATTAATATTAGGGTATAATATTAATCTAAGGGTTTAATGTTATTCGTGAGGGTTTATAATTCCTCTAGTTTTTAATATCAATTCAATGAGTTTATTATTCCCTTAGGTTTATAGTATTTATGCTATGGTTTATAATATTAATCATAAGGTTTATATTCATAGGATTGAATATTAAGCCTAGGGTTTATAATATTAATCCCCTAGGATTATTAATCTTAGGCTTTATATTCCAAGAATTTAATATTAATTCTATAGATTAATTTTTTATTCCATTGAGTTTATAATACCTTTGGTTTATTAATCTGTTCGATTTATAATATCAAACCTAATTTTTATGTTATTAATGCTATAGTTTAACATATATTTTAGGTTTTATAAATTTATATTAGGTTTTTTATCCCTTGGGTTTTTAATATTAGTCCCTTTGGTCTATTGGTACCTTGGGTTTATAATACCATCCCTTAGGTTTACTAATCTAGGAGCTCCTATTCCTAAGGTATACATATTTCTTAAGTGTGGCTCACAGACACTTAGTGGCTACTACATCCATTAGAATTTTTTTTTAGATCAACTTTCTGACCAAAATAGCAAGGCCTAACCCTAAGGGCTTCGAGGATATTTGACCTCGTGACCTCCCAATAGGTGATGCACGTAGCAACATGAACTCGACCAACAGAGCTACCCCTGGAGCATATTCCTATGCGATAATATTATTCATATGGTTTATAATATTATTCCCAAGGTTTAATATAAAAAATCTTAGATTTATAATCCATTAGTTTTATAGTATAAATTCATTTTCTTTATAAATCCCTTAGGTTTATTAGATTTTATAATCGTAAGGACTATAATATTAATCCAAGGTCTAATATAACTCATTTTGGTTTATTAATACATCAAATTTATAATATTAATCCCTAATATTTGTAATTATAAAATAGGTTTTATAATCTTGATATTAGGTCTGATATATTAATATTATGGTTTATAATATTAATCCTATGGTTTAGTATTAATATTATGGTTTATAGTTCCTTGGGATTCTAATATTAGTTCTATGGTTTATCATTAATAATTTATGTTTCTAATCCTTTGGGATTATAGTATTAAGCTTAGATTAATACTTACATGTATCATCTAACATAGTCTTAGTACCATGACTATTATTCTAATTTAAATGTTTGCAAGAAAAATAAGCCATAATGTCTAATAATGAAATAATTACATCAGTGCTACAAAATAATTGGTAAGTGAGCCTCGGATGTGGGTGACATTATGCCCATGCATGAAAACATTCCCTCCCATGTGCGAGCTGACGAAGATCTGCAACGCATGATTTCACCTAAAGTGGATCTACCTCTATGCAATAATTCGCATGAGGATGTGGAGGCAGAGGATGATGAAGATACGTAATTCCAGCAACCACTTGGTATGGAACCTCTCCTCTAGATTAATTTGAATGAGGTCGTCGATGAACATGATTCATTTCCATAACTCGAAGAAAATTCTACCACATGATAATTGTCGCAACATGCACTTGTGAGCATGTCACAATAATGCAAAAAATTTGCGCTTGTGCCACAAGTCTACAAAACGGAATGCCCCTCTACATTTTTCCATTCATAGTTTGTTCCTTATAGTATGCAAAGCCCTCCTTGCTCCCTTAGCCATTCTTCTTCAATGACAACCCTCTTGCGCGCTCCACCAACTACGTAGTCTCCCCCTCGGGCCTTGTTAATGGGCACCCTCTCGGTTGCGCACCTTCCTGACTGCGTACCTCCCCCTGGCTCCCCCACCTAACTAGGTTTTCCCGGATGAGCACTTCCAGCAACAAGCTCCCCCTCCTGCACACCCCCACACCTTGCTCATCAACACTCAACTACACTCTTCCTGGCTCTGTTTGTGTATTAACCACCCCCTCGAAGACCAAATTTACAATACCTATCAGTCCCCTACCCCGTTGCTTCTTCACTCTCATATGGCTTCGCATCTGTGCCAAAGGAAAATAAGCGGCAGCCAAAGAGGTGCATTCCCCGAACACTACCAGTGAGGGCCTAATAATAATTTGGAATCCTCTAAGTGCTCCTCTCCCAGGGATGCCCCACAGCTCCCTGTGCGCGACCAGGATGAAGAGGCCCTACTCAAGAAATGTAGAGAGGCATAAGTGGACCTAGGAAAACCACCATTGTGCACCAGCAGTAGGCCATGCCCCATAAAAATGATCATTTCTGGTTCAGGAGGTTGTGGGGGAAGACCTAGATGTATGGATTATGGACTCGAGTACCCGAATCTGAGTACCCGGTCGTTCCTATTCTTTTTGCACCTACTTCTATGCCTCTCCACTGACCTTCTGCTAAGGAGGAGGCCATAGCATAGGAGAATGGTTGTCGTATTGAGGAGGAGGACCCAGACAATGAGGACGATGCAGGAATGCCATGATTTCATTGTCGCTAAGTTTTTTATGTTTCTGTTATTTCATCTCATATTACAAAACCTTTACTTGTACAAGTGCCACGACACATTTTTTTTATTTTCTGTCTGATGTTATTATAGGGTAGTTTCCTTCAAGGAGGAAGCCCCATACCTGTGCCACTTTTAAATATATGAAGGCTGGGATTGGCTAAGCGCAACTTACAAAATCATCCTGTAGCCTACGTAATTTTTTACTTCGAATTAATATATTTTAGCCTAACATACCCAAAAAAAAATTGATAAGTGAGAAGGAGAAGAATGTATGCAAGATAAAATGGAATAAGATACAAATATAAAGGAAGAAGAACCATTTTATTGATCCTCTAACTTGTTTTTATAATAACACCTTCACACTTTATCTTCCCAACCTCTTTCTACAAGCTTCTTCAGAAGACTAACTATCTCATGAAAGGGGAAAATCAAATCAAGTGAATTTTTCCTCTAAAGGAATCATAATCATAATTCAAATATATAATATATTTATTATTTATAATAAAAAAAGTAAACATTACATTACATTATATAGTTTTAATTCATAGCACCAATGTTGGTATCCCAACATTAACGGTTCTCAAGTAGATCAGAAAACTGGGAAAATAAAATGGGTGTCACATACCATCCCATGCATCCCAACATAATATCAATATCACCATCTCTATGACATACCTTACTCCTTCATTTCATATTCTAGGAATGAACACATATTTCACTAAAATTGGATGTTTTTCGTCGATCTAGAATTTAGAAACTTTAACTAGATTAAGTTTTTTCAAAATGTGGGATTATAAAATCACTTAGTTTAGTAATTTTAATGTAGATATTCACCATTTTTGGTGAAAATTTTTTCATGGTAAAGTATATGAAACAAATTTATATAAACTTGCAAAAGCAAATATTTCACATCTTAATCTTGGTTTCCTTATATTATCTCTTTTAAGATTTTTTATGGTTTGTACTAAAAGCTAAGTTTGTTAAAGTCATCTTATGAAAATAATGTTGTGTATGTTACTATTATTAACTTTATGAAAAGAATGTTTTGTATGTTATTATGATTAACTTTAATATGAAAAGAATGTTTTGGATGTTACTATTATTAACCCGTTTAATTATAATTTGATATAGTAAATATCATGACAATGTATGTGTTAAATTACGATTATTACTATGACAAGGTTGGCACAATTTAAAATTCTATAGCCTTTGCAACACTAGTAATATGGTTGAAGATGAAAAACCCTCTTAGATTATCCACATTATACTCAAATTTGGATTTAAATTTCAAAATATTTGTGGCACTACTAACCTTCTTGATCTTTTAACTAAACAAAATTATGATGATCTTGAAACACTTATTTTAATGCTTTTTTAGCATAACAACAAAATTCTTAAGAATTTAGAGTAATATATTTATGGCTTCTTATATACCATATTATTTGGTCTTAGTGGATGATAATCATCATTATCACCATCATCATTACATACTATTGTAGGAAGTTTGAATCATTTTAAAGTTGACATGAGAAAATATTTTTTTACGATCAATTTAAATGTTGAATAATTGAGAGTAGTAGTATAATTTATTTATTATTTATTATTTGTTCTTTTGTGTAAAAAACTAACTTAATTGAGACTGACTTGATGAATAATAGATTAATATTCAAGATATATTTTAAGTTACATAAAGTTATTTAATGACAAATTATCATAGTAATGTGTCCAATATATACCAGCATGGATCCACCTTAAATACAGATTTAACATGAGCCTAGAGGGATTAAATGTTGATTTAAATGTTGAATGAGAGTAACTGTAGTATAATTTATTTATTATTTATTATTTGTACTTTTGTGTTAAAAACTAAGTTAAAAACTATTTTTTTATAGACCAAGTTTAGAAGATGTTGTTTTTAAGTGCATTATTGAATTTGATTATGCATATTTGATATGGTGAGAAAACTTAAATATTTTATGGCACTGTCATGTCATTTGTATCACCACGTGATTACATTGAAATACTAAATAATATTATTACGTTGAAATACTAAATAATATAAAACTCCAAAAATAATATCAAGAGAATAGTTGATATACAACAAATATTGAAAAGTGTGTATGAATGTATATTAATAGATCATTCAAAAAAAAAATTATAGTCGAACTTACACATCCCCTCATACTAGTTTGTAGAATGAGCCTTGCCTCTCGACTCAATTACTATTCATTTTAATTATCAAAATCAATCATGAATTAGAATAGTAACAAAGTAACACAATTTGATTATTTTCAAATCCAAGAGGAAAGAGAGAAATTTGACTAAAATATTTACTACAAATGTTTAGTTTTTATTCCTGGAGTGTTTAAGGATATTATATTGAAAATAACATATTGACACTCATCTAAAACTTAGATTCCAAGTTACATTATTTCTATTATCATTAATATTTATATTGATGTATTAAAATTTGACTCGTGAATAATTGATTTTTTAAAAATATTCTTACCTATAAAGTTATTTAACAATATATCAATATTGTGTTTCTTACTATTATTAACCATTTTAAATTGACACTAACTACTTTTCCTATGTTGAGTACAAATTTATTATACTAGTACAATGTTGGCACCACTTCAAAGTCTATAAGAGAAAACATTTTATAAGTCTAGTTGTGTTGTTCAATGATCAAAATCATTTTTTCTTAAATTAGAGTGCAACAAAACAACAAATTTGATTTAGATCAATTATAATAAGGAATATTAAGGAAAACTCACTTCAAACATTATTACAAATGTCTAGCATTTTTTCATTAATTGTTTAAATGGTTTATATTAAATAGAATACTAATTAGCTACTCCATTATTGTTTTAATAGACCTTGAAGTTTAGAAGATGTTTTTAAGTGCATTATTGAATTTGATTATGCATATTTTATATGGTGACAAGTCATGTTGGTCAAACAAAACTTTTAAAATTTAAATATTTTATGGCACAATCATGTCATCTGTATCACCACATGATTACATTGAAATACTAAATAATATAAAACTCCACCAAAAATAATATGAAGAGAATAATATTGATATACAACAAATATTGAAAAGTGTCTGAATGCATATTAAAAGATCCTTGAAAAACAAATCACATTCATTAATTATATAAACATAATCTTAAGATATTTGCCCAAGTAGGTCAAGAACAGCTTCTAGACCATATTTATCTATCTTGGTCTTCTTGCAATGTTCTTTCTTCGGCAGCCATGCCCAAACTATGGTATTAATTGGAATAGAGCCAAGTTCTGTGTCATCAAGATTTAGTATCCAATATTGCTCTAAAAATTTTCCATTGTATTTCCCTGAAATATGCTTCCACCAATCAACCTTTACATGGATATTCTCTCTTTCATTATCCCTAAATATATCTGAGATGGATTTTTCCATCCAAATCATCTCTCCTGCATCCTCATTTCCTGATCTAACTAGCAACATCATTCCTTTCTGAACATCAATCTTTGGATTGAATGTTGGCTTTGGCTTGTTGCATTTGGGTCCAACATATATGGGTTCATCCATTGCATTATCAAAATCTTCATCCATAATACTTGAGATTACATGGAGTGCATTACGATCAACATCAACAACGTGCCTTGTCTTGGGCCAGAAATCCTCAAAAGATGAATCACTTCCATCTATTATTCTATGATCATTATAGATTCCATCTAATGTATCAAGAACTCTTTCCCAATACACTACTTTATTTTTCCATTCCTCTGTAACAATTGGTGAATCTTCGTTCCCAATAGTGTCTTTCCACATTTTTATGTATGATGTTATCGCTTCCTTCAGTTCTTTGAAATAGGCATCATTCTTTTTGGAATCTAAGAAAGATGGGTTCCCTATGGGAATTATAGGTCGACCTTCATCATCTATATTCCATAACTCAACTGGTTCTGACCACTTAGTATCTCTAATGGATTATTTGTACCTTAGTACTGGAATATCATTGAGTACAAGAAACTGGAAGTATTGAACATTAAGATGTCCAACTAGTGCATTTTTTCCCTCCTTGATATATCCATTAAGGAAAATTTTGAAGTCATAGACCTTGTCAATAAGTGTAGGTGGAAACACTCATTTTTCTTCAATTTTGCGATATGTATCCATCATTTCAGGTAAAGAATATATATCTTTACTTTTTAGGTTGGAAGACATTCTTCCGTAGGTTCCATCTATGTCTTCATAGGTGTGCCCCACAGGCAAGAATCCAACCTCAATAGTGATGAAGACACCAAGTGCAGTTACAAGTGATAAAAACATGAAAAGATAGCGATTCTTATTATCACTTGCTGCATTGTCCAACTGTAACAACAAATGTGGAGGAAGAGTTTTAAAATCAACATTTTTGCTCTTTGATCTTCCATGAGATATAAAATCATCCTTGTAAACTTGACATTTTGAGTAAATAGAGGTGTCAAGTAATGCATCTGTAAGTGGGTTTCTTGAACTTCCACTCTCATAAATTAGATCACCATACATATCAATTTGTGGGTCTTCAAGGTCCCTTAAGCACTTTGCAAGGGATGTAATAGTAAATTGCGATCCCATTTGTACAAATGGTAGGAAGAAATGACCAAAACCTCCTGTGTTATGCCCATGTGTTAACATACCTTTCAATGACACACCTAAATTTGTTCCTACAATAGATTTTGATTTGACACGTAGCCTTGGGATTGAAGTCTTTGTTTTATCCATTTTATCATGGATAATGCTCAAATACTCATTTGGAAACCACTCTGACATAATTCTATGGGCATAGTAGCAATATCTTCCACACACAACAATCTTGTTATGTTTGTTCAACCTACCTCGTGCCTTTTTTTCCATCTCTTTTGTAGTCGCTGACTTCATCTGTGCTTTCAACACAATACATTCACTGCGTTTACTAAAGTTGGTGTTCTTTGAAAATGCCACATCTTGAAACTTAGTATTCCATATCTTGCTCATTGTTGACTGTGATATTGAAGGGTAATTGAGCTTTTGAAGAGCCTCATTGATCTCTTTTAATAGAGAATTTTGTGTGTAAGTCGAAGGAAGCAATCTTAAAGGACTAGATGTTCCATCTTCTTCAACTTGACGTGTTTGGTTTGGTGAAAAATCTGAATTATCCATTACAATTTTGTGCAATATTTCTATGGCTGCCACAGTGTGTCCTCGTGCTTTGCATGTGTTGGTGTTACCATGAATGGCTTTGATCTGACCATTTTGGAAATATTGTTGGTAGTTATAGAATGTGCTTTGAGGAATATTATGTATTTTATACCATGCTTTCTTACAAACAATATTCCCATTAAATCTCATGTCCTTTACATTTCTAGAAATAGGTGGTAGGCCATGGCCATGGCCATGGCTCCTTGACATGAGTGAATTCAAGACAAATTCCCTAATACCATTTTTTTTTTCTCATACCCCTTCTAGCACCTGCAATGGCCTTCCTATCCAGATGTTGAAGAAAATCTTTTGTACAACATACATTTGCTGCCAAAAGTCGAATTTCTTTCTCTTCATCTATATGTGTTTGACATTTTGCAATTTTTGTTGTAGCCATAACTCGTTTATTCCTTTTATATGGCCTTGTTACATGCATATCAATTGAGTTTATATCTTTTTCATTACAAAGGTTCTCATCCCATTTGTTTAAGGGATTTGTGTCTTCTATAACATCCCATAACACCATTTCCTTGGTTGGCTCCTTGAATTTTTCCTTAACCCTCAATATCACACCTTTGTTGTCCACCAACTTATTTATTGGCCATCTAACCAAACAATGTATAGACTAATCCCCAATTCTGCATATTTCATAATTTCCATCTATCTCTTCCAAAAAAACACCAAAGTCCATTTCTCCTAGTGTTTCACCTTCAACAATGTCATCCTCGCGGACATTAACTAGCATTCCTTTGGCAATGCACATGCTTGTTCCCATGCATTCATGTGTAAGAGAAACCTTTTTACATATGAATTTAACCCTATCTTGGGGAATATTTATGGTATGATCATGACAATGAGTTTCCAAATCTGATTTTGGCCAAATATCATAAGATTCCAATGCACCCCCTAGTGTATGCTCAAATCCTGTTGGATGTGGTAGAGCAACATCATTCTTTAAAACCTTCTCAATTTTAACCACTATGCATCCTTTCTTTACCATCTTTCCATGCACTTTATGCCCAAGATTTGTATTGAATATGGAGCCCTCACCAACCTTCACTCCATTTTGCAGAAGATCTACCTTTTCTCCACTACAAAATGTAGAAGAAACATTTTCACCTATAAACGAATGTAAATAAGGCTAGTATTTACTCAAAAAAAATGTATTATACTATCAATAATATTTGAACACATGCTTCAATATTTTGATTTACCTATGTGTGCCTCAAATCCCTGATCTTCCATGGATGTATGTCCCCTTCATCAACATCCTCAATCAAATGTGGTTGAGTGACATCAATTATCAAAATTGCAGCATAGCATGCATTAACCCTTTCTCCGACATAATAAGTTCCAGACAATGTAGATTCGACCCTTCCTAGCCCAATGACTTGATCATTAATAAGGAGATCAACATATTTCCCTTTTGATATATTTTCCATTGTAGCTTATACCAATTCTGTAACAACAATTAAACCATAAAATTGTAATTAAAAGGTTGAACCATGTAAAGTGTGATTTTATATTTTCACAAAAACACACAACTTTCAAAAAGTAATATAGATGCAATAATTCAAATAATATGGTAGTCATATTGTATGTAATGAAACATTGTTCCCCACCATCTAGTGCCTACTACCAAAAAGTACTTTATATGCAAATCACACAAAAAACATATATGAAGACCATGCAATTAGAGATGTAGATAGCATCATAGAATGACAAATATAAGCTCATATCAAACCACCAAGTTCCTATTTAACTTCAAAAATGACACTTGTAGTCTTAATTCATGTGTATGAATAATGATCATAAGAAATTTGTAGAAGTTGAAGAACCAAAACATGGTCCATTGTAAAATCTAAGAAATTCCAAGATTGATGCTACATACCATGTCTAAAAGCCCCATGAAAAGGAGAAAATATTTTTTCACTTGGTGAGGATGTTTGATGTTTGAACTTGATAATCAAAAGCCAAACTAGAGGTTTTCTTCCAAATAAAAGTTTTGAATGACAAATATAAGCTCATATCAAACCACCAAGTTCCTATTTAACTTTAGAATTGACACTTGTAGTCTTAATGCATGTGTGTGAATAATGATCATAAGAAATTTGTAGAAGTTGAAGAACCAAAACATGGTCCATTGTAAAATCTAAGAAATTACGAGATTGATGCTACATAAGATGTCTAAAAGCCCCATGAAAAGGAGAAATTATATTCACTTAGAGAGGATGTTTGATGTTTAAACTTGATAATCAAAAGGAAAACTAGAGGTTTTCTTCCAAATAAAAGTTTTGGTACTATAAATACTAGATAATTCTCATTTTTATTCTAAAAGAAAAGAAATTTCATTTTACAAATATTTATTTCCAATGTTAGCACTCCCTACCTATACACAATAAGGACATACTATTGAGGATGGATACAAAGGGATGTTAACTTTAGGTCCTCGAAAAATGTAGATTTAAGTTTTCCTAGATTTTTATGTTGATGAGGAAGAGTCTTATCTTATCCATCCAAACATTAGTGAAATTTTTTTTGGAAGTTCATAACTATACAAAAAGATAGAGAGAAAAACAATACATGTAAAGGAATTATGCTTGATACTTTAAAGTTGCATATATTTGCATTGGAAGCAAAATATAGTATACCTCAATAATACATTTATTCATAAACTTTAAAATTATACAAAGATCACATTATTCTCCATGAATCAAATACTTATGATTGGATTATTATGTTTGTGCCAAAAGGAAAGCTATACCATTATCTTTCCTTCCAACTCAAGCACAAATGTAGTGACAACAACAACATATATCTATATACAATTATTTTGCACTATCATTTATCTCCATAAATTGTTCCAAATTCAATAAAAGGGCACATCAAAAGCTATAACTCTAACCATTGTGATTATTGAGACAATGTCACCCCTAGAGCATTGGTTGCATAAGTGTAATGGTGTCTAGAAGAAAGCTAGTAATCACTAGGTATCCTTGTTGCATAATCATAGATGCATTGCCAAGAATAATTTCAAAGCACTAACCTTGGTGAGGGTGAAATCTTGATATTTTTCCTTTTGGAACAAGAACAAATAAATCTAGTGCATTTTATAACTCCTAACACAAATACAAGCACATTTCCAACAATAATGTTGCATTGCAAAAAAAATTCAACGGATGCAAGATTTACTTCTATCACAAACACAAACACATTTTCAACAATAACATTGCAAGAGGAAGGAAATTTAACACATTATAACCTTCCTTCTAGCATAACAACATACATATTTCTAATAACATCATTACATTATGAAGTAAATATAATGTGTGCTAGCTTTCCTTCTATCACAAGTAGAATCCCATTTCGAACAACAACATTGCACCTTAAATGAAAGCTAACAATCAATATCATTGCTTCTACTACAAACATAAGCATATAGCTAGAAGCAACATTACATGGTCAAATAAATCTAGCACATGCTATATTTCCTTCTAGCACAAACACAAGCACATTTCCAACAACAATTTTGTAAGGCATTTGAAATCCACCACATGCTAAATCTGCTTCTAGCGTAAATAGAAGCATGTTACTTACAAAAGCATTGCAAAGTAAAAGAAATATTACACATTCTATAGTTTCTTCTAGCACAAACAAAATCACATTCCCAAAAACAACATTGCAGGGTGGAAGATATATAACCTATGCTTCATTTACTTCTAGCACATTGCCAACAATAACATTGTAGTGAAAACGAAATCCAATGCATGATAGAATTCCTTCTAGCACAAGCATAAGTACATTTCCAATAATATTACATTGCAAAAGAAATACAATGCAGGTAACATTTCTTTCTAGCATAAATACAAGCAGGTTGCCAACATCAATATTGCATTGTGAAATAAATCTATTGCATGCTAGACTTTATTCTAGTACAAACTAAGCATGTTTCTAACACTAGTATTGCATTGCAAAAAAAATTAGGTGCATGTTATGATTCCTCCCACCATACACAAACATATTGGCAACATCAATATTCTAGGGTAAATGAAATTTATATCATGCTAGATTTTCTTCTATCACAAACATAAGCATATTTCCAATCACAATATTGCAAAGTGAATTAGATCTAACATGCTATTTGTACTTTTATCTCAAACACAAACATGTCACCAACAACAACATTGCAAGGTGAATGAAATCTAACACATGCTGGATTTCCTCCTCTCCCAAACAAGGGCACATAACAATATTGCAGAGTGAAAGAAACATACCACATATTAGATTTGCTTCTAGAACAAACAAGCATATTGTCAAAAATACCTTATGCAAGACAAAAGAAATCCAGTGTGGTAGATTTCCTTCTAGCACAAACACAAACACATAACATTGTAGAGCTTAAGAATCTAGCGCATGCCAGATTTTGTTATAGCATGAACACAAACATATTACCAACAACATTCTAGGGCAAAAGAAATCTAGCACATGCTAGATTTCCTTTTAGCACAATCACAAGCACATTTCCAATAACATCATTGTGGTGAAGGAAATATGGTGCATACTAGATTTCCTTCTAGCACAAACAATTGAATTTCCAACAACAACATTGCAATGCGAAAGAAATCTAGTGCACATTAAATTTCCTTCTAATGCATAAACAAACACATTGTCAATAAACTCATAGAAGGGTGACATAAATCTAATGTATGCTAGATTTATTTCTAACACAAATAGAAACACATTACAACATTTCTAGATAAAAGAAATCTAGCACATGGTAGATTTACTTCTAGTGCAAACAAAAGCGTATTGTCAACAACCACATTGCAGTGAAAAAAAAATCTAGCACATGCTAGATTTCTTTCGAGCCAAAATTGAAGCATGTTGGCAATAAAAACATTGCAAGGTGAAGAAAATCTAACACGTGTTAGATTTACGCATAGCACAAACACAAGCACACAAAAACATTGTAGGGTGAAAGAAATCTAGTGTGTTAGATTTGCTTCCAACATAAACAAAAGCATATTTCCAACAACAACATTGCATGGAAAAATATATCTAGAACAACTTCTATCACAAACACAAGCACATTTCCAATAACAACATCGCAAGGTAAAAGAAATTTAATGCATGTTAGGTTTACATGTAGCACAAATACAAGCATACTACCAACAACATTTCATGCCAAAAGAAACCTAACACATGTTATATTTCCTTCTAACACAAACACAAGCACATTGCCAAGGTGAAGGAAATCTAACACGTGCTAGATTTCCTTCTATAATAAGCAATCAAATTGAAGCCAACATTATTGTAGAGCAAAAGAAATCTAGCACAACTTCTAGCCCCAAGACAAGCACATTTCCAATAACATTGCCAAGGTGATGGAAATCTAACACGCGCTAGATTTCCTTCTACCATAAACAACCAAATAGACAACAACAATATTGCAAACCAAAAGAAATCTAGCATAGTTTCTAGCCAAAACACAAGCATTTTTCCAATAACAACATTACAAGATGAAAGAAATTTAACGAGTGTTAGCTTTACATGTAGCACAAATACAAGCATACGACCAACAACAACATTGCATGCCAAAAGAAATCTAGTGCGTGCTATATTTTGTTTTAACACAAGCACAAGCACATTGCTAGTAAGAACATTCCAAGGTGAAGGAACTCTAACACATGTTAGATTTCCTTCTATCATAAACAACCAGATTACGAACAATAAAATTGCATTGTGAAAATTCCTTCTAACATGTCAATAAAAATATTGCAAGGTGGAAAAAATGTAAGGTGTGTTAGTGTTGGAAATATTGAGAGGGGAGTTGAATCAATATTTCTTTACAATTGTTATATTATGCTCGTTAAAATCACTAATTAAACCAAAACACAAGATGTCCAACAAGAAAATAATTTTATTAATGAATTTGAGGAATCTAAAAACCAAAGCTTCAACTTGTACAACAAAGTCCCTAACTCCTTCAAGGCTTGAACCCTGAATGAGGACTCTAAAATTCAACTACAAATCCAAGCTCCAGCCTTGTACGACAACTCCAATCCTCTACAGATCCAACCCTCTCAGTTTTCTTCAATCCCTTAGGGTGAATTCAATACTGCTTCAAGCCTCCATCAAAAACTTCAAATACTTCTAAAAAATGTATCCAAGATAGGTCTGGAAAGTGCTCTCAAATATACCTCTACAAAAAATTACTGTCTGCTTCAGCAAAAATTTTATGGTTGCACCAAAAAAACATTTCTTCGAGTGTTGATCTTCATCTATGCTCTAAGTATGACTACTCCAACAAAACAAGTCTTTAAGTGTTGGTCTTCAACAATACTCCAAGGGTGATTGCTTCAAAAAAACTACTCTTCAAGTCTTGGTATTCAACTATGCTTCAAGAGTGACTTTTGTTTCAACAAAGGTTTGAAGAAAGCTCAATTAATGTCATGATCAATGCACTCTATTGTCAACTCAAAATATGCTGAAAGTATGTTATCATTTTATCATTCAATGAAGGCGTCTCCTAGGCTCTTCATTTGTGCTTGAAAGAATTTCCTTCGATCGATAAGGATTACTTTACTGTTGTTTCAAATATGACATGATATGTTGATCAAGCCTCTCAAGGTATAATATTCCTAATGGTAAAATTAAGAGTGATAACAAAAACATGCAATAAACCCAACACAAATATTTTTCAGCAAACACCCATAAACAAAAATGCTCCAAACACACCAAAATGGGCAAATTTTATTATAAGATATTGTTGGAGTACAATATAAAAAAAAATGCCCACCCTGGCTTTCACAAGGCAAGCTACAAGCCTCAGGGGGATGTTTTATCAATGGAAAACTGTTGCTGCAATTTTCCCACTAAAAATCCGCACTGATCTTGTGATTTTTGCACTATTGGTTGTGTTGATACCCTAATTACCCCCCTCCTAACTGTGAAAATTTATGAATATTACTTATGAAAAAACCTTATTGTTAAATCATGATTTACTTCTCCTACTTATACAAGTTATTAATCTGAAATGTTCATTATTAACATTGAAGTAAACAATTTAACGACTTACACAGATCCAGATCTAAACTGAATACATGCACATAGACAAAGTGACACACAAGATTTTCTAGACAACTATCCTCGAAAAAACCCAATGCGGGAAAATCGGTCTTCTAGTTGCTGGAGGGTTTTTATTATTAAGTAGATTCTAAGTACAAAAAATCTGGGCACCTTATTGGTTAACCCGACAGAGAAAAAATTTGTAGCAATACCTCTGTTTCGGAGATGGACAATTGTATTGATTCACACCCCCAAATAGGATTTACAGAACTCAGCCCTTTTCTGTCTTTAGAAACCACAGCGCAACTCTAAAGCCCTATGTGTAAGCTCTGCTAGCCTGTGTGTGCCTCCGCTCAAGAGAGGCCTGCGTAACCCCAGATTGGGTTACGTTGTACCTGCGTTGTCATAGTTAGGCTTGCATAAACCTTGATGGCCTCCTGCTGCCTCTACACTGATCTTTTTGGGTTTGCATAGCACCTGTGTAGCACTGAGCCCAAGGTTGGCAGAGAAGTATGGCTAGGAGTGGGTTGCGGAGGGCGAAGGGGCGGTTGCAGACTAGCCGAAGCAGGCCGTTTGAGGGCGGCCTGAGACGATTGCATCATGCAAACGTTTGACAAGCTGGGATCAGGGATAGGAGGAGGGGGGAGACAAGGAAAAGTTCCAAGCAGGGAGGAGTCCTTGTAAACGCCGGGGGAGACACTGGTCAGGGAATCGACGGTTTGCTTGTTGGCTACAGAAGAGATGGTGGTCTCAGAGGAGGTCTGAGAGGGAGGCTCATGATATGTCAACTGGTCAATGGTGACTATCTTTCCATTATGGGGAAAAGACATCTTGCGAAAGACCGCGGACGGGACAGCAGACATAGCATAGGTGTAGCTCCGCCCCAAAAGAATGTTGTAGTCGAGTGGGGTGTCAATGACTTCGACGTCAACGCAAACAGTCTTACCGGCGAGGGTGATAGGGCAATTACGAAACAAGCCAATGGGATGGGAGGCATGACCTTCCCACGCTCTAAGGGTGATCGTGGAAGAGGCCAGCTCAGGGGATCCGAGTTGCTTCCAAACCGAAGCGGACATCACGCAGGTGGATGCCCCCTCGTCAATTATACACTGGGAAACGATGGCGTTCCGTATCTTGACTGGGATTTGGAAGGCGACGGAAGGAGGGAGGGGAGGGTGGTCCGATTGAGTGGCGTCGAAAACAATCATTTGGTCGTCAGCAGGATCTACAGCGCCCACGGCAGATAGTAGAGCCTTCTTTTGGGAAGGGCACGACTAGAGGAGTTCCAGTGTGGAAATGGCCGCGGGTGATTGCGCCAAATCATCTACTATGATATACGACTGAGCGGCTCGGCTGGAAGCAGCATTTCGGCGTAATGGTCCCTTTGGAATCTTTGGATGAGCATCAACTTTGGGTTGAGGGATGTGTAAAGGGCCACTGGATGTCGAAAGAGGCTCTGTAGAACCTGAAGAGGGAGGCTCGGGAGCAGACTGAGCAGGAGGCTTGGGGTACTGGCGAGACCGAGTTTGAAGGTGAAGGTCGACGGATGGGGAAGGATCGGAGTGCATCATAAGGATTTGGTAATCAGAGGAACCAGAAATGGAAGGGGGGGTGGCTACCTGGCTGTCGGGCGGTTGGGTGGCCACGAATCCCTGTTGAGGGAAAGGATCAGTGAACACAGCTGGCTGGGTAGTGGCCACATTAGGAGGAGCATGAGGGGAAGCGTGCTGTCCGCGCAATGTGGCTTGAGACACCCACATCTGCCGCATCTGGGGTAAGAGAGGACAATCGTGCGTGTAATGGCCATAAACACCGCAACATGAACAGGGTTTGTTTGTACGAAGCGGCATGTCCGGCTTGGGTGGAATGCCCTATTGCTGGTTGCTAGTGTTAGGGTCCATACCAGAATTGGGTCCTCGGTTACCAGGGGCAGATTGGTTCTGGTTGCCTCTCCACCTTCTTTGAGAAGAAGGGGGATTAGTCGCGCCCTGCTGTGCAAACACTTTCCCTGGAGGAGGCTGTAGGTGCTGTTGCTGGGGTTGAGGAGGCACGGGAGGAGGAAGCGCATATGCTGGAGGAGCTGGCGCACCAGGCTGTGGATAAGGGTAATGGGTAGGGTGAGCAGCATTAGGGTAAGCAGGAGGTTGGGCAAAAGGAGGAGGCATGCCATATCCTGGATACATGTTACCGGGAGGGGGAAAAGTGCCGGAGGAGATGGCCCCTCCTTGAGGGAGACCATAGCCCATAGGAGGTTGGGCGTATGGATGGGAAAGGGCTCCAACGATACCGTCGGCGGAATGAGATGCCCCCGGGGCGTTAGCGCCACCGGGCCTGGGGATGTCAGGAAGGACGGTATAAACATAACCAGACTGAGCGTAGATCAGATCATATTTCAAAGCTATTTGGAGGGCGGCTTCTTCAGTTTGAGGAAAGTGGGAGGCGACATATTTGCCGATGGGAGCGGGAAGGGTGCGCAGGAACCAGTCCATGTAAACCCGATCTTCGAAGGGAGGGGCTCGACATAAGCTCCATCTTCGTCGCCATTCCTGAACATGGGCGGAAAGGCGTGTTGAAGAGGCTTGCTTAAAGGAAGTCAAGAGCTCTGTGCCAGTATCGTATCGGAGAGGGAGCTGGAAGTACGACAAAAAGGCTTGGGCAAGAGTCTCAAAGGTGGTATGGGTAGAGGTGGCTTGTTCGACATACCATTTAGAAGCTTCGCCGGTAAGCGTGCGTTGAAACAAACGAAGACGGATGGAGTCATCGGTAATGGAATTGGAGGAACACCACATGTGGAAAGACCAGACGTGATTGGTTGGATCTTCTCCATTAAGGCCCTCGAACTTAGGGATATCAGAGGGCAGCTTGGTGGGCATAGCGGGCCAGGTAGCATTGTGGTGAATAGGGTCATTAATCAACTGATGAAAATCGGGGAGGCTGAGGCCTGCAATGTACGGCAGCACAGGGGTGGCCGGGGTAGTGTTTGTGGTGGTTCCGCTAGAAGTAGGGCCGGCATTGGGGCCGGGAGAACGGCTAGCGTTAGGCCCTGGACCAGACATAGTGAAGGTAACAGGGGGAGAACCAGAAGGAGAAGGAGGACCCGATGAATCAGGAGAGGAGTCTGAGTGCGGACTCGAAGGTGGACTGGATCGACGACGGCGGTGTGGAGCAGGTCGATCAACCGGAAACTAAGGGTGAAGGCCAAGAAGTCTCTGGGAAAGGTGCCATGGGGGCGCAATGATGACAGGAAGAAGGAAACTGACAAGGGCAGAAGGGGACAGAATCAAGAAAGGTCAAGGGCAGATAAGGTGCTGTGACAATTGATTTTAGAGTCTTTGTCAGGCGGTGTTAACCAGGCGCTTCTTCACTTAGGGTCAGTGTGTGGTGTGCGTTAATTTTAATTTTTAAACCCTTTCCGTTGTTGAGAGCAAGAAAAAGTGTGCTGCGTAGCTGAAAATAAACCTACAGAAAATAGAGTATAATGCTGAAATAACAGAAAAATAACGGCTACGTATGCATCTATTTAACCCAAGAAGGTGGGTCTCTCACAACTATGCTGAAAAGAAAGGGAAAAACTATGTAAAACACACATAAAGGGAGCTCAATAGATCTAGGGTCAAAAGGGACAGAGATCTGGAGGATAAAGCTGCAGGCAAGAGGTGCAGATCACAGCCAAGAGACAGAGGCAAGGTGGCTGGAAAAAGGAGGGAAATCAGCAAATAACCGGAGGGGGGAGGCGGAGGCCTTCAAAGGAGGTCCAAACAAAACGACAAGAGGTGATTTGAAAGGAAAAAAGTGATTTCGTGAATACGAAAATCATGGAGATGGAAGAAGTTTAGGCACTGCGGCAAGCCGGTGAAAAACTCTTCCACAAGAAGTGGAAGGTACTAAAGCCTAAGAGGCTGGTTCCACTGAATGGTAAAAACAGATCAGATCTTGATCAGGCGAGAAGCGAGACAAAAGTACAGAAAACCACAGCGGCGTCGCAGCGAGACCGAAAAATTGAGAAAAATAAGAAAAAGGCGGTCCCAACGGTTCGACGATGGAGTTGGTCGCGAGGAAAATAGCGAAAAGTGCGACCTAGAGGTCCGGAGTACGGTTTAGGGCAAAAGTACGACCCACACTGACCTTCCGATTGTCTCGGCGTGATTTTCGAGAAAAGTTGCCCGTCTCGGGATTCTGCTGAGTGGGGTATCGCTTACTGTGCCAATAGAGACTGAGGAAACACATGAAATTAGAAATCTTAGGTTTTAGGGTTTGTCTTTGAGAAAAATGACATAAAGAAAAATAAACGGTGAAAAGAAAGCCTAGGGCTTTGAAGTAGTGGATATAGAATATGAAAAACGACAGGCGGTCGTAATTTAAAACCGATATTGAATACCATTTGTTAGTATGAAATTCTTCGTCGAAATTTATGAAAAGAACCACCCCAGCTGCGCGCAACTAATAGCCTAACAACAATAGAAATTTGTAAACAGCTCTTGATCTCTCGATTAGTAGTTAAATACGCAACAAATAGATGCGTGGAAAGACAGTATGGCAGGTAAAGTAAGAGGTTTGTCATGCCCATCACTTGACAAAGACCAAGAACACGATCTTTCAGGCTAGATTTTTTTTTATATTAGAGGCACAGGAAAGCAAAAGGAGTGTATCAGGATCTCCTTATTGGTCTAGATTCTTCTTAATCACTGTTACTCGGATCTTGCTTTTCTCTCTCTTGTAGATGTGAAAACCCAATCAAGAAGAAAGTAGAGCTCAATGGGAGCAAAATGGTAGAAATGAGACCAAGTGTATAAGTCGAGTGATCTGACAAACATGGTGAAGAATGATAGGAAAACCACTCTGCTTATAACAAAAATATTGGGTCATTACAGATCTTGGTGCATGAGATTAAATAATGTTAATCAAAATCTAGATCCACCTCTAGAATGTTTTATTGTGTTGTTGGAGGGAAAGGGTGTTTGACTTGGGGTGGAAATCCATGAATTGAAGTGAAGAACAAATAAATAAATGATTTATTTATCTTTTTGAAAATGGTTGGGATATAATCAAATAAATAATAATTGCTGATTAATGTGATGAACAGTTGTTCATATTTAACAAGGAATATTATCTAATAAGATTTAGTAAATTATATTTCTAGAAATAATAAGATAACTATGGGTTTATCTCATTAATTTCTTCATTTTGGAGTTAAACATGGTAGGAATAATAATTAAATTATGGTTTAATTAATTATTCTTGAGGAAAATCAAATAAATAGAGTTAATTCTTTATTTTTGGGTTTTCTGTTCTAACATAGTAGCCTGGCAGTTTTTACTTGAAATTAGCGTGCTATAGTGTACTTGGGTCCATGCAATGATGGGGATTAGATGACAAAAATAAGATAACCAACAACATCGTGACCTCTATCCAACTCTTGAAACTAGAAGTCCTTCCTAGGGTGGTGCCTACAGTCCGTCGAAGAAGGTTGAGCTTCCTCCTTGAGAAACTCTTGTGTTGAACACTTTTCACTAGCTATGTTAAATAACTGAGCAACACTTCAAATCTCAAATTATCGAAAAGGCCTCAAATATTTAACTTTCTCCCTATTTATAATTGCATGTTCATTTTCACTCCCATGTGGGCCCCTCACTAAGCAATTCAAACCTCTTCCCTTGACACATGATTTCTCTCTCCTCAAGGAGTTCATATTAGTTGGGGGAGGTGGCCCCCACATTCACCAAGGCAAACATTTTAAACTCTTGTCCTATTTTTCCCTCTCAGAATTATACCAGGCCCCAAAATTAGAAAAATAAAAGGAGGTGCCATTTTATTGAAAAATTATTTAGGAAAGGATCACTGAACCCTCTCCAAATGTTGTAACTCCCCAACAGCCTTAAAAACTAAGATACTTTGCCAAACTGCTTGTTTTCCCACGTGGCATCATGCTGGTGAGTTAACATGTTGCACCTCCATGACTTTGAAGGTGATTTAAGTAAAAACAAAAAACTATCTCCCAAATTTGAAGGTGATTTATAAATTAAAAATAGCTATAAAAATAAAAAATAAAAATAAAAATAAAAGGAGAAGAAGAAAAGAAAGTCGACTTCAAATTGTGTTTTTATTCTTGAAGGATGGATCTCTATTAGTTGAATATTAAAAAAACACAGGAACAAGGTGTTTTATTATTCTTGTGGGATAGATTATTAAGTATGGATCTTAAAGCTTTAGGAGCAATTGATTTATCTACTAGACTCGAGAAACACATCGTTGCTACATGCTTACTAAAAGAAAAATTCGGTTGAGGTCTTCTAATTGAGCCCAGGAAAGGCATGATTAGCACAATTATATTCTACTGATAGTCCAAAGTCTTTATTGATTTGGCTACAATGACATTCATAATAAGGCCAAGCATATTGATATGAAGTATCATTTGTAATACAAGTCAATGATGATGATGGAATAGATCTTTAAAATTGCAATGAAAATTAGCTACAAGCAGAAATTTGAAAACAATGTTATTAGAGAACTATTCAGTATTTTGGCATCTCTTGGTTAGGAGTGATGAATGGGCTTGAACAAATTTATCTAATAAATTGTTTCTCAAAATGGAAATTGTTGGAATATGACAGCAGTCATTTAAAAATAAAAAGAAAATGAAGAGATATTAGGTGGAGTGAAGTTTTCTGTGATATTCATAACTTCAAAAATCTACCTATTTGTTACAGAATTAAATATAGATTTAATCATTTTTTTCCCTTTGTTTTTGTGTTGTTTATTTCCTAAACTAATATTCCTGATCACAAAACAACCCCTTAATTGTTCTAAGCTTGCTCAAAGCTATCACGGTCTAAACTAATGTTCACGGCTTTAAACAACTCCATGCAATTGGCCTGCATTACTCAAAGCTATGCTCATCAAAGTTTGCACAATTTTGATCTTAAAATTTTCCTCATTTTTATACGGGGTTTTCACTCTTTGTAGTGATACATTATCTGCATAGAAGTCAAACGCATTGACTCTTGTTGGTGCTTAAAATTATCTCAACAGTCACCACTGGATATTTTCAATTTCATGTTTTCTGATACTTTAAAATGGAGAAAAATGAATATAACGAGAAAAAATACAAAGAATAACACTATAAGCATCAAAGATTGATGCTGAGTTTTGTTTCACAGAATTGAGATGCTACTAACATTCAAATAAATAAGAAGACACTTTCTGATAATGTCTGATTTTATTCAAAGAAACTGAAATTAAAAATTTAGAATTTAATTTGAAACATACATATAATATTTATTGTGATTTATAGCATAAATAAATATTGTAAACTTACGACCTTGTTAAGAAAATACCATTTCCAATGCTTCTTGCCACTACTTCCACCAATTAAGAGGTATAATCTACGAAAACTCTATAAAATATCTTTATTCGGAATGCTGTTAACTCTATAGAGAAAAAAAGCGGGACTATTTTCCATGTCTTGAAAAACAAATTTTCAACATAATTTGATAATGGATATCTAAAGTGCAGAAAAAAAGCAAAGACCAAAGAATACAAAAGCTGAACTACAAACCTCGATTAACCAAAGACTAGATCTTATACGATACAATTTCAATAAAAAATACGAAAATTTGAATTCTATGACAGTCCCTTAAAAAATTAAAATAAGTACTAGACTTTTGACAATGGATACTGAACAACACAGAAAATATTATCTTTTATCAAATTAAACTTTTAAAAATTTGTATGTTACCTCATTTTCTTGAAAAAAATCAGCTTCATGCCCAGGATCTGAATGGAGAAGATTTATGAAGCTGAAAATGTGGCACAATAAATAATATTAAAAAGATGGATGGTTCCCTCCGGTTCAATTATCTCAACTTTCAAAGGTAGTGCGATTGGTAATTAAGCACACCACATCCATTTCCAACCCTAGTTCCATCATGGTACAAACTACAAGAGAACAAAGACTAAGAATGACAGCTTAAAGATGGTTCCTAGGCTAACAAGTGAGGTGTTGTGAAAGTGTATCAAACTCCATCATGGTGGAGCTAAGACTGGTTCTAAGCTAAACATGTGTATGGGTAAATTGTTCCTTTCAAGGCTATATTTTTAATGCTGAGTGATAGATATAGCGGTAGGTAGGATAGAGTTCATACACAATTTTTATTTCAGATTCCTACTTCAACATCAATCTAATGAAATTTCGCTTTTGAGGGTATGTCGGACCTCTATTGATAAAGGAACATATTTAGCAACTAAGAAAAGTTGCTCAGTGCTTAAATGAGGTGAGTTTGAGCTAAGTAAAGCATTTTATTGTATTACCTTCAATATCGTCACCCAAATGTTGGTAGCAGCCCATAAGCCTCTCCCGAACTTCAAAACCCACTACACGGCCTCATGATAAAGCAGCCACGCGTGGCTTTTTCTTGCGCGGGACTCGGCCTCGGGGGACGGGGTTCTTGAGTCCGTGGCCCTGGTGCTGGTGGGCCCAAACTAGTGCGGATGGCTTTGAGAAAATACACATCACAAAAATCCCAAAGCTGTGTTAAAAGCCACATGTCGTTATTTATCTACTTAAAACTCGGACACATTCAGTCAGAATAATAGATGGAATTGATTCATCTCTTTTGAGTATTTATAGTTCACAGGCTTTACCTACATTAATATTTGGTTGTTGGCTATACAAAAACGGAGACAAGTGGTTGTGAAAGGATCTAGCAAGAGAGAAGAAAGGAAGCATGCGGAGTGATTTGCAAATGTTACAGTTCAAAACAACGAGTATGGATAGGGACGAACATGGCAGGTCAAGCATAATTTACAAGGTTTTAATGATGATTTTGATGGTGCATGTATTCACAAAATGTAGACAAGGACACTTTTTTCATGAAAGTATGAATTCTGAAGACACTGGAAAGAAATTGCACAACCACACTAAAATGACAGAAAGATAATCTATCACGAAGAAAACTGTCCAAATCAACAAGTAAGAAGAGAAGCGGTGGGCATACCTATCTACTTGACGGCCTTTCATCATTATCCCAACTTCATGTGGATCAGAGCTGAATTCACAGGGGTCCCGATTACATGAAAAATGTGGAAGAGAATTTTTGACTTTTGAATGTTACAAGGCTATAGAAAGAATAATGATAAAATGGAGAAGAAAAATCATGCATTTGTAGCCTTTAATCTCTTAAGACACGGTGGGTGACAAGGGACAAGCGGTAAAATAATGTAGGAAATATGATGTGAATCTGTAGGAACACTAGAAAATTTATCAAGTTAGATGAAGAAAAAGCTGGGCAGTAAGAGGAAGGGCTGCCGGTGTCTACTTTCACTAGTCTGAGGACTAGCTGTGAATTGATAAACGAAGTTGGTGGAAATATAGAATCTCTTCTTGAGAGTGTTGTTAATGAACTATAGTCCCAAAGGATATAGGTTAGATAGCAACTCGCAGAGAGCTATACACACTCACAATCAACATAGTATGTCACATGCTACTAATGATCTCAACCAGGATCCATTTCGAAAAATTAATCATTTTACATTTGAAATTGAAAACGGTCCATTGCCCTCTACAAAAACTAGTTGTCCTCCTTTGACAATTCCACAGGAAGTGATTTTCCATATTTACATTTTATGGGCGGTGTAGAAAGTTGAAACGGATAGAGATAATTGTTGAAAGAAATTGCCATGCAATACATCTAACGACCATTTGGAAAATTTTCATATATAATTGGTGATCTTCACATTGGAGATTACTATATTCACCAAGCGAGAGATCATGTTTAAAATGGCTTCTCCAGGATGTGAGTTTTAAGTTACTTTATCAAAGGATAAGATTCTTTGAGCTTGACACCACATGGGTTGGTTCAAACACTCCACTTGTTTTGATGGAATTACAGCTGGAGATTCTTGATGGAGGAAATCTAACTCTTCGTCACAGGCAGTCACTAGTAGCCCTATTGTGTCATGCCGACTACATTAGAAAGGGCGTTCTTTTCCTTGATTTTCCTCCGTACTATAACCGATTGAAATGATGCAAATATGATTTCACATGAGATACAATGATCTAGATAAATGACCAATATGGAATTTCCACTTCAACTTGACTTGGACGAGAATGGCGATGATATATTTCTCCGGATGCGGTGACTTTTGAAGTTGTTGGATGTATCTTACGGTGGCTTCATTACCCAAATACCTATGGTGAACTTCGGCCTCCTCTTAAGAAAGCTTTGTTTGAAATAGTGGAATTCATTATAGTCCCACTAAGGATGGGCGATGTGAAGTTGCTCTAAATGAGAATTAGTCAAGTTGGGTGCTATTCAAATGGTGTACATACCTTTTTTACTATCCTTTTAACACGTACTTGCATCATGTTGGAAAATTAATAGTGTCATGCTTAGAGAACAATAACCCTTCTATAAGAATACATTTAATTGTAACCAATTGAAGATTTTTTGGAAACGAGAAATAAATCCCCACCCATTCCTATTGATCGAGAATAAGCCAACAAAATCTTACCGGAAAAGAAAGTTACATAAAATAATGAACATTGAGTACTTTACACAATTGAAAACAAGCTTACTCGGTTGGGGATAAATAATATCTTATTGCAGTGTTGTTGTGCAGAGAAAGCAGTGGACAGGTAGGAAACAAATGTTCCTTCAAAAATAATCCTAATGTATAGCAGGGAACGTTGTCAGGTGGACATGGAAAGCAATCAATAGTACATAAATGGACTATAGGTGGTGATAGAATGATTTTAAACCAAGTGAAGATTATGATAAGTCAACAATAGCCAATAACTTTGAGTCAAGTATTCGATATGGAATGTTGACGGTGAAGATGGGGGAAAGAGGCTGTGACAGAGCCAATGACGAAACAATGAAGGATGCCTTCTTTGATGATGAGTACGGAAAGTGGTTGTATTCTCTCTGAAGATAGGCAGAAAATAGGATGGTGTGAAGGGCTAAGAGCAACGATGTTCTAGCCTGAGTTGTTTTCCTTCAGATAAGCAGGGCATACTAACACAGTGGATGCGAGCATATCTTGTTTAATCTTCTCTCGGTGAGAGATGGATCCAAAATAACAACATATGTAAACATCAACTGTATCTTGGTGGTAATATATGTAATGTGATAAAATTATTAAAAGATGGTGGGAGAAGTTGATGAATACAAGGAAAAGACGATTACTTAAACATATGACTTGGACAAATGAAATTCGAAGGATATTTAGAGAAGTTGGTATATATTTGAATGGTGATGAAGATAATGTTGTTACAACATGCTGGGATCTATCTATGAATGTTGTTTTGATTGAAAAATTAACTAGAGGGCTAGAAGGGCGCTCCCGTACATATGCATGAAACAAATGATGACCTTTCTATAAAACTAAGATCTACCCTTCCTTTCACCAGATGATAGCAATAAATCATCCATTTCAATAACAGAATGTGAGGAAAAGCACGAAACACCTCAACAAACATCATATTACAGATGGCATATTTTCCCTTTAATCAAAAGGTCCTTTTACAATGAGAATTTAGGTGTATTTAGTCAATAGAAACAACAATATGGATTGTAGCCTTTGTTGATGTGGCATGCTTTCACATATTTGCTTGTGCCTAAGGAGATATGTTGTTCTCTCAACCGTAAGCTGTCTAGATAAAGGCTTTAAGGTACACAAATATGTGAAGTAACACCACAAAAGTGCCCCAAATATGTGAAGTAACACTTCAAAGATGATTCACTGTCAAGAAAAGGCATAAAGAGAAAAAAAAATGGCTATCAAACAACCTCTATCATATGAACTTTGCTTGAGTGAGTCTTTAAATATGGATCAGGGCCTACGCACAACATGAGGTAAAGGCTCATCAGCTTGACAGGAAGAACTTTGGCCGGTTTAGGATCTAGAAAATTACATTTATTATTGGAAAGAAATGTGTCATGAGGAGTGAGAAGGAGATCTTGGTAGGCACAGGCAATGATCTCAGCAATTTGTAACTATGTCATTGATTTTCTAAGTGGATTAATTTTTTAAAGTATTATAGTAGGTTTACTAAGCACTTTAAATTGATACTCAATTAAGTAGACTTTCCTCATTGATAATGGGAAGATGTGAGCATCTACATTCGATGTATTCAGTTCTGTGCTTTCTTATGTGAGAAGAATTCTTTTTGGGTTTCAATATCATGACAATCTTTCAAGCATATTTGCTTGAGAAATTTGCATTTAACAACATATAATTCCATATGAAAATAATTTAACATGGAGAGACTAAACCGATTAGCTCAAATTTGGAATGTGGATGGTGTGGTCTTTGTATCTGATTTTGGGGTTTATCGTCTTGGTTGGTATTGTAGTCTGATTGGTTTTCCATCTTGTAGAAGTCAACATGATAAATCTGGCAAAGCTGGTTTTGCCCTTCTTTTCAGTGAAATAAAGAAGACAGCATGAAGATCTATGGTTAGCTTGATTTCTTGATGTGGAAAATTTTCGGAAGGCGGAAGGCAAATATAAAATTTATACTTCTAGTATGGGATATCCTTAATTTAATGCATATTTAAACATAACCTTTTCAAATTCTAACTTTTTATTTTGTTTTTAAATCCCCAATTATATTCAAAGTGTATGTTGTCTTTGTCATCTACTTGTAGTTACATAGAAGAAAGCACTTAATTGCATGCTAAATTCTAGTGATGTAATGTCTGTAACTAAGTCCCCAAGAATGCATAATGATTTATTCAATAATTTTCAAATTACAATTTTGAACCATGCTGAACTGCCAAAATTTAAAATGCATAGTATTCAAATGTCTCTTAATTAAATAATAAATACGAAGCTCTGACTTCTGGCAGGATGAGTAGCTAAAACACGAATGTTAGAAAAGAAAATTTTGCATAAAATCTGGGTGCCCAGGTAGTTGATAGTTGCATTTGCAATCTCGATCTCGTAGTAACAAAAACTTGTAAAAAAACCCAAATTCTGAATAGTGTTGAAAAGCGAAAGAACAATCTTTAACAGCCAGCCTGAACCCAAGGGCCTTTCATTCCTCACGTAGGTAGAAGCAATAGCCTTTCTGATATTCATGAAAATATTAACTATTAATTATTTTATATGGATATAACTCATCCCATCCCAACAGCTGGAAAGTGATTACAGCGATGCCATAATGCCTGCCGCAATGCAAACAGTCTAAGACTTCTCGCAGCCTTGGAGCTTTTGGGCTGCTTCGAGGTTCCTCACCGTGCTCATCTGCCCGTCATTCCCGACTTACTCTTGAAAGCCGATGCCGAAGAAAGCGGCAGTAAGGACACTGAAAAGTGGATGATATTCCGGAAATCTCTCGTCCCCACAGGGGTCTAATCCGGGTAGCAGCTTTGTCTACCGCGGTCGCGCTCTCGTGGGATGGTTCGGGTCTCTGCCTCCCCGAAAAACCCGAGAAGCCCTTGGGTCGTCCAAGAATTGGACGTCATTGATCGAGAATAGTGCTTATATTTTCAGCAGGAAGGCTACTGGTGGGTCATCTCAAAAGAGGATAAAGATATGATGTTTCGGAATGGACCCTACTTCATGGGTCGTCAGGAGCTGTTTCTCAGCAGAAGGTGGGCCACTGGATTTCAACCGGTTGATGTTCAAGCTTGTTGTTCCTATGTGGGTTGGGTTGCCGATCTCCCAGTTATTCTTTGGGCCGGGATTAGTGACTTACCTCAGGCAATGCCACCAGGTAAATTTATTGACCAAGGAAATAACAAGGACCAACCATAGCTATGCTAGAATATGCGTTGAGGGTACAGATCTAGAGATGGGCACCGAAGGCAATAAAAATCCATGTTGTGTTGGACCCATGTGCAAAAGCTAGATTATGGCTTGACTTCCATGCAGTGTAAAATGCCTGTGTCTATGGTCACTTTGCAAGGGGTTTTTTAGAGGTAATGGAAATTGAAAAGGGAAGGAGAAAAATTTGAACCTAATTCAAGCGGATACCAAACCACTCCCCCATAAATCCCACAATCGGCATCCCAAATAGTAAGGGCCCCTCGGCGGCTTCGTGTTGAGCCCCCTCCATAGATGGTGGAAAACTAAAATTAGGGCGTTCTCTGGTTGTCGGCAATAGAGGACACCCGGACACAGATGCATAAGAAATGATCCCCGACGACCCCTTCGAGGGCTTGGAGACGGGAGAAAGTACATGAGACGGTCGAAAAGCATGCGAGAAGTTGAGAAGAACAGAAGTATTGGAGGACTAGGGAGGAAGGAGAAATACGGGGGTTCACAAGCTTGACTGAAAGATGCGGCAGAGGCAGCAGTCACTGTGCAGAAAGAAGGCTTCGGGGAAACCTACAAAGATGACTCCGGGCGGTCAGCAACCCTCGAAAACAAACACGTCAAAGATGACAGAAATTGGACTCGAGGAACAAAGAGACTCGCTCACCAAAAAGTATGTGATGAAGGACATGTCACGTAATTGCGGGGGTATGGGGCTTTGAAGTTAAAGAAGAAGCCATAGAAGTCTTCTAAGGGATAGACACCGGAACATACTTCTCATTCGAGGAGACTAAAATGGAGACAAAGACTTTATAAATAAGTAAGAAATTTTGAATAAAGGTGGAGGACAAAAGCAGTCTTTGCTCGAGGAGCCTCGGAGGGCGTGGAGGACAAAAGCAGTCTTTGTAGGAGCCTTAGGCGGGTTGGGTACTCTCTTGAATACTAACAAATTCTTGATGTTGAAGATCACTAAACACTCGATGGTGATCTTGGAAACTTCAACATCTGACACAAAGAGATCATTTGTCTCGCATGTGTATATACGATGATACGGGGGAGACAAGGAAGCAAGTGGGACTCCATCAGAAATATGACAAGAATGGAGAATCTAGAAAAGCCTGTCATTGTTGGTGACCTTATTATCCACCTTGCTTTTGTCGGAAAGTGAGGAGCGACGCTCGTAGTGATCCGGCGGGAATGGGTGGGGGATTCTCCGCTGGACTAAGTTTGTCGACATCAAGCCCTCTGTTAGGTAAGTACCCCACTGAGTGGAGACGAAAAAGAGAGTCGATTAAAAAAACATATTCTTTTAAGGTTAAATAAATTTCTCTGTTCAAAAGTTCTTTTCTCCTAGTAGGATTGGGGGCTAGAATGCATTCTCCCTTCCGGCGTTTCGATCACTAAAAACATAATTATAACTCTATCTTCTGCCATTTTCCTACAGCAGGGTGTACGGAAAATGTTTTTGAAAAATTGATAAATTATAACTGTAATTCAATATTTGCAATTGTTCTAACGCCGGTGTCCTACGGTTCTCTGGCAGAAATGATCCCAGAGACTCCCCTCTTGTTTGATGATTTACATGCTACTAAAGAGTTTCTATTCTCATATTCAAAGTGAATGAATAATTTTCCTGGCATTTTATGACTATCCCATCATGGTAGATAGTCAGATCACGTAGAAAAGGCCATTTCTGTTCCTAAATAATTTTCCCAGTTCTTTCCTCCTTCTTTTTATGAAGAAAATTCATACACAGCCCTATCAATTTTTTGACAAGCAAACGGGGGCTAAAATGTTTTGAGCCTTCAGAAATGCATTTCCTCACAACACATCATCCTTGAAAGCTTCTGTGTGCCTTTTTCCTTTGATAAAAATCCTAGATTGTTGTTGTTCCTTGTTTTAGCTCTCTGTTGTGAAGAATGCTCAGGCTGCTTCATTTCCCTTATTTCATTCCCACTGAAAACCTCTATTTTCATCACCTTTCCCTTAACAGTCCTCAAATTCCCTTTTTAACATACAGATCTCATCCTAATCCCCTTGAAAACCTTTCAAATGGCTACCCTTTGTTTGGTTTAAAAACGCTTTATGGCCTTAAAAAAATTAAGAATTCGTAAGTATTTTATTTTACATTACGAACAGCCCTTTTATTAACCCCTTAACCACTTCCCCGTACCTGCCCTGGTGGCTTAAGGCGTAGGCGCTAATCGGAATTGGAAGAAATCACGGGGCATTTCTTTGTTAAGTTCAATTCCTCAGGTACGATGGTTTTCCTAAAGTAGACCTCGCCGCGTCGTGCGGGTCGATCTCCACGAGATCTAACGGTCGGTCGCCTAATCACCACGCACCCTTCCTCTTTCTCTTTTCCCCCTCCGATTATGATCTCCACCATTGATCAGTAAACGATTCGTCGATCGGCGCCGTCGCATTGCCCCAATCAGCATTAAGAAGTTCTCGTGCGCCTCACTGTCTCCCCAATTGGCCGACCCCAATTCAAATCTTAGTTGTTTATCCGTTCGGCGGACCCAATGGTCTCGTTTCATCTCTCCCCGATGTTGCCACCGCCTTTCTCTCAACGAATTTAATCTTCGCCGTTGGTCATCATTCGGTCAGGACGGTGGCTCAATCACTACCCTTGGCTCGGGTTTAAATATACCACCCTCTGTCTTCTCCCAATTACGATCCTCACAGTCAATGTGGCCCCGTTCATTCAATCGGTCTAAGGCTTACATTGCATCGCATTTTTCTCCATATTTCTTCATTGGGTGCTCCTCTAACCATCGCTTAGCCTCTCACAGTGATCTCCTCCCGAGATCCAACGGTCCAAAACTAATCTCCCTTCGCCCACACAGGTCCATTGGTAACTTCATTCATTTTGATCACTCCCTATGTTTCTTCGAAACCTTAAAACTTTCTGGGTTTTACGCTAAACATCATTTTTTGCCATTCTTTCACAGAGTTCTCACTTGTGTATACCATTCCTCCAAAAGCCTTCACGGCATTTACTTCCACCACCCCCTAGATTTTATAATTCGGTTTATTTTTACGCTGCGGTGTCGGAGTGATTACTCACTTTCCTGGTGATGCTATGATTGAGCAAAAGTGCATTGGTAATGACGGTGAGATAACGATACTTTCGGTTTGAGGGATCGGGCCTATTAATTTCATTTTTACTTTTAATTGTTTAGGAAAAATATTTGAAGGGGAGTGAATGATATTCTTACATATTCAGCTTTTTTTTACTTTTTCACTCTCTAAAACCCATACGCTACTTTCCTTTAGTAACCTCACGTATACATGCGGATATCCTTCATACAACTCACGTATTAGCAGAGATCTAAATATGCAGATATTTATTAACTTATTTCTTTGCACTATTCCTTCATCTGATGTTATGTTAACAGTAAACATGTGTAGTAACAATAGAATAAACCATCACACAAAGCATCACACATGAACACAAGTATTTTTAGGTGGAAAGCCAAGTCGGGAGAAAACCACCGCTGCAGTTGCTCAACCTTCAATATTTTATTATAGAGAAAACATCTTACAACATATGTGTTGGTGCAGACTCCTACCAGCACGCAAGCACCCACCTGCGCTCGTTTACCAGCCTCTTCTGGAAGGAAGCTCCAACCCCCTGACTCATTTACCAGCCTCTCCTGGAAGGGAGCTACGACCCCTTGCTCTCGTTTACCAGCCTCACTTGGAAGGGAGCTACAACCCCCTGACTGAAGGCTACAACCCTTAGCACCTCTATGGACCACGTTTCATTAATTTTCACACTGGACCCACTCCATACATTTAAGCTCAATCATACATCAAACTGAAACTTATCAAATCAGACAACCCAGAACTGTAGAATAAATCATTCACAGATAGCAGTAACACATCAGAACAGATCAGACATTTCATACCCCTTGCTTCAGCAAACCCTAGTTTGCATACGCGCTTTCCTTTCACTGATGCCGCGTATGTACGCGCTTCCAGTCACATCAACCCGCGTATACTTCTGTACAAATTACAGAGCTGATTTCACTGCGCATACGTGCTTTCTCTTCAACAAAGCTACGTATATACGCGCTTCCTCTGCGGTGAACTAGCGTATGGTTCTTCAGACATTTAGGTCATTGCAATTCTTCAGAACAGATACATCACACAGATTTAACCCTTTACTTTAGACAGATGTTGGCATTATCTCAGATCTAATCATTCCATAAATAGATCTAGCAAATACATATACATTTCAGATCTAGATATCCCGCTTCATCATTTCTTCATAGGTGCTTCATAGATTCAGATCTATCATCAAATCTTTACCCTTTCCATGCAGATATACTTCACAGAGAAGTATTCATTCAAGCTCAGACATCTTGCTCGACACTCACGATTTGCACAATGAATTTCTTCTCCTTATATAGGTTTACCATTTTTTAATAACATGAGCCAAAACCACATTACTTCCGATGGTATTCCTAGACGGGGTCATTTAGACAAATCATTACCCAATACAATGGGTCAATACCATGGTGGTTACCCCTGGTTTTGCACTTTTTGAGCGCTTTTTCCCATACGCGACTTCGCACATACTTTATCGCGTGCATACGCGACTTCTACTAGACAAATCCGCGTATGCCTTGAGACATACTCTTTTTCATCATGCTTTGACACATACTGACAATTCTTCCATTATTAGATTCTGTACCCACTGTAGATACATCAGATTTAGTTCATCAAGACATATTCTATCAAGCACAACTTCATCAAGTAAGTTTCCATTCAAGGACAACACTCAGCATAATATTGCTAACAAACATCATTTCATATCATTTTTACATCATTTACCGAGTCCATCAGGTCAAGAATAACTTCATCAGGTGGATTTCCATCAAGGACAACACATGTCAATAGTCTCATGTCTTCATCTTCATTCAGTGGGTTGCCATCAAGGACAACACTCTGCATCATATTGCCAACAATCTCCCCCTTTGGACTTGATGGCAACCACGATGGTGTTTGGTTACCACAACAGATAGGTACATTAAGAATACAATGACGCCATGTCACTCTCTCCATTTTTGACACCATTCTTTCTCTTCATTCAAACACCATGTCACTCTCCCCCTTTGACATGAAGGGCAAAGGGCGGATCAAAAACCAACATAATCTCCCCCTTTTCTCCTCATGTGGAAGAAGCGTTCTGCAGATCTGATATATATTGAAGTGACCAAGCTCCCCCTGAGTTCATGCTGAATCTTCAAACATATATATTTTTTTTCAATGAAGTACATGACTCTATGACCTTCCTATAACCAAAGACTCATACTTACATCAAATATCCAACCAAGTGGATTTACATATGAGACTCAAGTACCCAACCAAGTGGGTTTACACATTTCGACTCAGCTACCCAACCAAGTGGGTTTACAAAATTTGGCTCAGCTACCCAACCAAGTGGGTTTACAAATTTTGACAAGTCCTTACATGACTGAATATTACAATTTTACATCATGGGTCTCAACAAGACCTTTTCATCAAATTACAAATATGACCGTTTATGACCAACACCAGAAAGTCCTCAAGAAAGAGAACATATTTTAGAACCATCATAATGCCAACAATGCATTATACTCAGCAAAGCTAATGCTCCCCCTGAATCTGTGCATCCAAACATCCTTTCCATATGACTAAGGCTCCCCCTTAGTTTGTGCATCCTGAATAATTTCACCAACAAATCATCAAGGCATCTTTATCAAAACATTAGAAATATAATTATGAGAAATGGAACACCACCAAAGATACCAAACAGTATTAGAGATACCAAACAGCAGCGCAGCTGTGCTGAAGAAAGCTGACCCCAAACAGAAATTTGTCAGCAACCAGACATACGCGGTTTTATGTGCATGAACTCGCGTATATACACGACTGTGTTTCAGGAAATCCGCGTATCCAATACCATCTTCTATATTTTAACTAGATCTGATCCTCTATGAGGAAAAGACAGTGTTCAGCTTCTTTCTAAGATATTTGAATGCTTCCCAGAACAACATCTTCAAATATGTGTCAAGCAATCATCCATGTGGTCCAATATCATCAAGATCTTCAAGTTTTAACATGATGGAACATATGTAGGGAAAAGATCTCAACCATAGTAACAAACTCTGCATGATCTATTCTTATTTCTAAATCAAACGACTTCCAACTCATCCATGTGTGAGCACCAAAGATATTTTTCAGTAAACAGGGATCAAAATATCATGATAATAAACCATATACCAAGCCATCATCATTTGAGCATGATTATCACAATAATCAAATAATAAGTAGTCATAGTGCCAACAATGCAGTCATTAGTGTTCAACCTGCTGCTCCCCCTGAACCAATGCTCCTCCTTAACTTGTGCAACCTAAATACCTTTATCAGCAAGTCATCAACAACAATCTCTGCATGATCTATCCTTATCTCTGAATTATAAGACTTTCATCTCAGCAACGAATACTCTTCAGGACTCATCCATAATCTTCAACTTAAGTAACCAAGTATCATATCATCATTATTCAAAACTGAGAAATTAAGCTGATACAGAGTCAATAAAACGGTTATTAACAGTCAGACTAATGCTCCCCCTGAACCTCTGTTCCAGATCTTCAGCTATCATATAAATTCTCTTATCATCAATGCATACGCGACTGTGTCTGCTGGAACTCGCGTGTATACGTGAATTTTGTTCATAGAACCCGCGTATGGAAAGTGAAGCATAGAAATTTTTTCACATTCCTTCATCTTCTCCTGATCTTGTACTTCCTGTACCTGTCTTCTTCATATCAGATGCTCTGTCTGAAATACATATAACCAAAATAATCAAGTCAACCATGAGAGACATCATACATTGCTCCCCCTATGACGATACATTACTAAATCTCATAATGTATCCCACATCATTCCTGCAGTCAATCAGAGAAGTAAGCTTCAGAAGCGGATGACTGCAGTAGGGTCAATATTCCCTACGTTTCTGATCGGTCCTCCATCTTTTTCCAGATTTTTTTTATCTTTCTATTTGTGTGCTGGAAGTTATCCAATTTCTCATATCTGTTCAACCTGCATTCCTTTTCTACATGTCCATACTTGTTACAAGAATAACATCTCATATGTCCAGAAAAATAAGCATAAGAATCATAATGAGTATTTTTAATCTTCCTCCTTTTACAATTAGCTGCTTTATGTCCATACTTGTTACATGAAAAAAAATATCCCTTGAAGCTACCAGAGTACCTTTCTGAGTAGAATCTGTTTGTTTGTGGCTGAATTGTTCTGCTTCTGCAATTTGCTGCAACATGACCATAATTATGACATTTAAAACAATCAACGTTCTTGAATGAATTCCTTTGAGAATTCATGATTGTTGGTTGATCTTTTGTCTCTTTCAACACTTCAGGTTTAGTATTGACATCCTCTGAATTTTTAGCACTTCCTTGTGAGCTAGATTCTCCTTTAACAGTTTCATGGAAACCAAGACCAAGTTTGATAGTAGGAGACCTTTGATTACTCATAATATTGTCCAAAATATTAGTACTATCTTGAAACCTCAAAAGTTTAACCTTTTCTTCTAATTTACCTTTGAGAATGTTTACCTCAACCTCCAAGGCTTGACATTGCTTTGTCATGCTTTCTTCTTTCCTTCTTCCATCTTCTACTTGATCCTTCATATTTAGAATCTCTTCTTTCGACCAATTTTCGTTTTCTTCACATGTTTGTTGCATCTCTTCATTATTCTTATTTGATTTTTCCAGATCTTCTTTGAGAGAGATGATTTCTGCTTCAAGGCCTTCCTTTTCAAATGGTTGTGGATGTTCCTCATTCTTCTTACTTGATGCTTCAAGATCTGCTTGTAGAGAGATGATTGCAGCTTCAAGTCCTTCATTCTTCTTGCTTGATTTTTCAAGATCTGCATTTAGATCGTTCATTTCTGCTTCTAGTCCTTTAATTCGATTGGATGCATAAGTATGAAACCTTTGATACTTGTCCACCTATCCATTCAGCATTTCTATTTGTTCTTTCATTTGTGAGATCATCTCTTTGTAGATAGAATCTTTCTTATCAATTTCCTTTTGTTGTTCTTCAACTGTGATCTTGATAGCTTCTTCTAGATTCCACAACTTTACTTTCACTATCATTACCTTTGCATATACAGTTAAGTAAAATACAAGAACAATGATCAATACATGTTTCTATCTGTCCATTTATCTTCTCATTAACTAATCTTTGTTGATCTTTGAAAACTTCTTCTAGGTCCACAACATAATTTTCACTATCTTCACCATTGTTTGCACCAATAAGAGTATTCCAATGACCCCAATCACTATCTGATTCATCTTCTTCAATTTACGCTATACAAGATTTACGAGATATCTTCTTGTTTCGAGTAGCCTTCTTCTTTTGTTTCTTTTCCATGAGTACTTTCGGATCATGAGTCGAGAATCTTCTTCATCTTCACTTGGACACTTCATCATCATCTTCATTTGCATAATAACTTTTCCTCTTTTTCAAATTGTTTCCCTTTACCATGTTTTTTCTCTATAAGGACATTTAGCAACATAATGAAAAAACTTTTTCCACACTCAAAACATTTGAAAGGAAGCTTACCTTTGAATCTTCAGGTTCCTAGTTGGAGTTTTCTTATGAAATTCGCTTCTTCTTCATCGGATATGTAGCTGGATTCTTTGACAACTTCCTTTTCTTTTTCCTCTTGCAGAAACCTTAAAGGCAACTTCTGCGATTTGAGAAGGACCTCCTTGTCTCATTTCAAAAAGCGATCGGAATACCATGTAATTGAACAATAGTAAGAGTTTGCGGATCTTGCCTTTCTTCAATAGATTTGAAACTTTAGAGTCAAATTTTGAAGTTAGGGATCTTAAGACTTTTTTCCACTAGAGTAGTATCGAGTTATGGTTTCACCCAAATTTCTCATTCGATTTACAATATCATCCAAACGTAAGAAGAAATGGGCAATGCTCTCATCACTATGCATCTTCAAATTTTAATATTAAATTATAAGAGTTTGGATTTTTGCACTTTTTACCTTTGTGTCTCATTCATAGATTAGAATTATTTTGTCCCATATTTCTTTTGCTAAATGTAGGGCTGCATCACTTTAGCAAATTCTGGTTCATACATGCTTCCTAATAAGACATTCTACGCTTTGGCATTGATTTCATACTTCTTCCTTTCTGCTGCATCGGTAGGAATGCTTGCGAGGTATTGATAACCTTCTTCCACGATTTCCCATACATCTGAACCAAGAATTTGCGGATATGCTTTTTTTCATACCTTCCGGAATATCGAGTTGCTTCCATTGAATAGAGGTGGCTTTACGGACTATTACTCCTTCAAGACTTCCCATTGCGACGGATCTCCTTCAAGTGATTAAGCTCCTATAGAAGGACTCTACTACGATACCAATTGTTGGGAAAAATACGAGAGAGAGGGGTGAATTAGTATTCAAAATTTTTTTACTTTTTCACTCTCTAAAACCCATACACTACTTTCCTTTAGTAAACTCGCGTATATACGCGGATATCCTTCATGCAACTCGTGTATTAGTCAGAGATCTAAAAAAAATGCGAGATATTTATTAACTTAGTTCTTTGCACTATTCAATCATCGATGTTAAGTTACCGGTAAACATGTGTAGTAAAAACATAATAAACCATCACACAAAGCATCACACATGAACACCGGGATTTTTAGGTGGAAACCCAAGTCGGGGAGAAAACCACCGCTGCGGTTGCTCGGCCTTCAATCTTTTATTATAGAGAAAACATCTTACAAGATATGTCTGGTGCGAGACTCCTACCGGCACGCGGGAACCCACGCACTCGTTTACCGACCTCTCACTGGAAGGGAGCTCCAACCCCACGACTCGTTTACCGGCCTCTCCTGGAAGGGAGCTACGACCCCACGATCTCATTTACCGACCTCACCTGGAAGGGAGCTACGACCCCCGATCTCGTTTACCGGCCTCACCCGGAAGGGAGCTACAACCTCGGTCGAAGGCTACAACCCTCGACACCAATATGGACCACGTTTCATCAATTTTCACACTTTGGATCCAAAGCATCCTTTAGGACAATACTTACAGGCCACGTTTCATCATATTTTTCGGGCTGGACCCTCTCCATACATTTAAGCACAATCAAACATCAACAACAAATAGCTAAAACGAACGCGGATCGGATCGGACATTTCATACCCCATACTTCAGACAAACCCTAGTTTTTCATATGCGCTTTCCTTTCAACGATGTCGCGTATATACGCGCTTCCGTCCACATCAACCGAGCGTATACATTTGTACAAACTTCATACGCATACTGCGCTTTTTCTTCAGTGAAACCGATATATACACGCTTCCTCTGTGGTGAACTAGCGTATGGATCTTCAACCATTCTGTTTGCATACTTCTTCGGATCGGATATTCGGTTCGAGATTCAACCCTTTACTTCGAGACATATGTTCGCCTCATCACGAGATCTAATCACTCCATAAACGAGATCTAGTAGATACAAATACATTTCGAGATCTAGATCCCCTTCTTTATCATTTTCTTCATTGGTGCCTCATGCATTCGGATCTATCATTCAACTATAACCCTTTCCATTCGGATATATACTTAGAGAGAAGTATTCATTCAATCTCGAGACATCTTGCACGCACACTCATGATTTGCACAATGGATTGCTTCTCTTTATATATGTTTACCCTTTTTCAATACCATGAGCCCCTTTTTCAATACCATGAGCCAAAACTACATTACTTAGATGGTATTCCTCGGAGCGGGGTCATTTAGACGAATCATTACCCAATACAATGGGTCAATACCATGGTGGTTACCCCTGGTTTTGCACTTTATGAGCGCTTTTTCCCATACGCAACTTGGAACGTTGTTTCCAGCGTGCATATGCGACTTATCCTAGACATATCCGCGTATGCCTTGATACATACTCTTTTCACCATAGATTTAGCACATGCTGAAATCCTTTCTTCATTGCCTTACATACTCACTTGTAGATACATCGAGTTACTTCATCAAGAACATATTCTATCAAGCCCAACTTCATAAAGTAAGTTTCCATCTTAATCAAGAGGGTTGCCATTCAAGGACAACACTCGAGCATCAAACATCATTTCACATCAGATTTACATCATTTACCAAGTCCATCAAGTCAAGAATAACTTCATCGGGTGTATTGCCATCAAGGACAACACATGCCAACAATCTCATGTCTTCATCTTCATTCGGTGGGTTGCCATCAAGGACAACACTGCTGCATCATATTTCCAACGAGTAGATGTGTTGGAAGAAGTAGAAAGAATTCACTTGCCCTTTCATTGAAGAAACATTTTTGAATTCTCCTTGGTATGCTGACATCATTTATGTGCTTTTTGTATTTGAATGCCCCTCCTTCTCTGTCTAAAACTAAAGCTAGATTTTTTGAAATAGAAAGCTTTAAGTTATTGCATCTTAGATGGGGTATTATATTGGAAAAATGTTGACGTAATTTTTCTTAAATGTTTACTTGAGATGATGTAGGAAGAATAATGCATGAGCTACATGAAGGAGAATGTGGAGGACACCTCTTTCGGAAGACCACTGACAAACAAAATTCTCGGATACGGTCACTATTGGCCCACCCTTTTCCGAGATACTTAGAAGTTAGTCATGTCTTGCCATAAGTGTCAAATTTTTGATGGAAAAAAGAAAACTCCTTCCCTTACCATTACATCCTATCGGTGTTGAGACACCCTTTCAACAATGGGGCTTGGACTTCATTGGGGAAATTCACCCATCTTCCTCATTGACATAAGTGGATCCTCACCTTGCCCGACTACTTTACCAAGTGAATAGAAGCCATACCATCCGGGAATGCTCTCGGCTCGGTCATTATCAAGTTCCTTGAAACAAATATCCAGATCTAGATTTGGTTGTCCTAGAAAAATCATAACGAGATAATCTTTGCTACCTTTAAATCTAAAAAGAATGGTTTATTTTTGTCACAAATACCACATTACCTTGGGCCATTCTACTACCTACTATCCCCCAAGGAAATGGATTATCTGAATCCTCCAATAAGAGCCTCATCAATATCATGAAAAAGCTATTGGAGCGAGAATCGAAAATCATGGCATAGTAAGATGGTTCATGCCTTATGGGATGATAGATTAACTACAAAGAAGTCAATAAATATCTCCCCCTATCAATTTGGTCTATGGCATGAATGCGGTCTTTCCCACTTCATTAAGAGTTCCGGTCATGAAACTCCTTCAGAAGTGCGAGATTGAAGAAAAATGATATGCAAAGAAGAATCAACCAAACAATTCATTTACGCGGACTAGAGAAAGAAGTCTATGAAAGAACATAGTTATTCCAAGAAAAATATCAAGAAGCTACTTGACAAGAGGACTAAGGAAAACAATTTCCAAGTTGGAAATGTTGTTCTTAAATGGGATTCAAGAAGGGAAGAGAAGGAAAACATGGCAAGTTTGAGAACTTGTGGAAAGGACTCTATATTATTCATGTTGAGAGGGGTCACAATGCATTTTTTCCTGAAATAATTGAATGGAGAAGACCTATATGGGGGGTCCTGATCAATGGTAGTATGCTCAAGCATTACTTACGCCAAGAGTCATGAGTTTCAAAACATTTTATTTTCCATTGTAAATATCATTGTTAAACATTGCATTCAAAGTTAGGAAAATAAAAAAATCCAAAAACAATAGAAAAGAGAAAAGAGAGCTGATTAGTAAAAAACAAGAAATGTATAGCCCCATACCAAAAAGAGAAAAAAAAGTCTGAAAGTGTGCAAGCTCAAATGCCACTCCTAAAAACACACTTCTAGTTATTCATACGGTCTAATCATGACTAATTAGTTTTTTCAATTTATTCTTGATAGGTTAGTAAATCAAATCGAGCCAAACAGAGAATAATCTTGTCTTATCGGTAAGGTAGATTAGGATAGAAAAAAAAGGTTCAAACAAGCTCAAAATATGAACCTATGAGATCGATAAAAAAATAGTTCTAATAAACTCAAAACTTGAACCGACAAAGAAATAAAAAACAGCTCAAACAAAGTCAAAATCGGAAGTGAAGAAAAAAGAGAAGGATGTTCTTAAAAATTTCGAGATCTTAAGCCTTCACATTTTTATTTAAAATTTTCAGCAAATTTTAATCTATGTGCGAGCTTGTTTTTTATGCCATAGATCAGCAACAATTTAGGCTGTTCAATCTGGCTTGTTTTCTTTTAAATTTACGCTTTTGAATATAGAGAATAAAAAGTACATCAAAGCAGTCTAATCCCGACAAACAATAGTTAGGGTAGAGAAACTTATGAACTCAAGCTGTTTAAGCGAGTTCATGGAGGAATAAGATTAGACTTAGATTAGTTTTTTTCTTTTCAAAAGAATAAAATGTTGTTGAAGAGAGTTGGCCGGTCTAAATGCACTTTACGAAAAGAAGAAAAAATGTTAGGATTATTAGGATTGGGTAGGTATACTTGTTGTTTTTGACGAGAATTCCATTGTTCTAAATTCTTTGCGAGAGATCATAAAAAAGAAAGGTTGCTGCCCAATGGATTAAGGCACCTTTGGTTTAATGAAAGCAGAGATTTTTCGGTTGAGGTTCTAGACACCTAAAGAACTATGTTGTCTTCCCCCAAGTGGAGCCACTTTGTTAGCCAACTGATAAAATGCATTATCATCAGAAGTGGCTAATTTTTTTCTTCACAAACTCCAAGAGATAATTCCCCTTTGAGAACCTATCATCCTTGAATTTTTTATGAATATAACTATTCTTTTAGTTAATCTTCATTTCTTTTTCCCTCATAAACACGAAAAAATTTCTTTCGTCTACTAAGAGAAAAAAGCGCTCAAGAGGCCTCATTTTTCCCTCATTTTCACTTCTCCATTTTCCTTCTTCACTTCATCCATAAAACCTTCCATTTGCCTCTCATTCCTTCAATTTCCCTTTAAAGCCTTGTAAAATCCCTTTATAAGGTTTAAAATCCCTTTTACTCTTATCGGAACCCCCAAAATCCTCTGAAAATCCTTTAAAAAATCCTAAAAACGGTCTTATTGCATTAAGGCTTTGAGCCCCTTTGGCTTTAGCCCCGACTCCTTTATCTGCATGAAACCGGGAGGCTGCGACCCAAGCATAAGGCCCAATCGCAAATCGAAAATCGGAGTTTCTATTAACGTTTTCCCTTTGTTATTCTAAAAATCCCAGATGCAATGAGTTTTCTCCCTTTCAACCCCGAGATCTAATCTCCGCAGTTGATCGTTATAAATCCAATGGCCGAGCACTAAAGTCATATCGTGCCCATAATATTCCTCCATAACCCCTCAGATTAAATCCCCACCGTTGATCTTACTCCCGGATCGATGGGCGGTGCTTAATCGCACCACTCAAAATGTGAAGCGCCATCCCTTTGCCTCCTCCGGTGTGCGATCTCCGATCAATCCAAATCGTTCGTTCCTATAGATCCAACAACTCGAGATTTAATCACCCTCCACCATAGCCCTGCGACATTAAAACCCACATATTCATCACGACCATTGATCTCTCTAAGATCTAATGACCAGCCAACAATCGCATCGGCCCATTATCTTTGTGCTTTCCTCTCTCCTCGTCGATTCGGGGAGCTTGCAATCGGATCTGGGCCATACGATTTCATAGATCCAACGAGTCTAGATCAAACCCGAACCCCTTTGTTATTTCATAAAGCCCGAAGTAGTTCAAACTCTTCGACAAAGATCTCACAGTTGATCTCTGCGAGATCAACGGTTCACATTACCCAATCTACTGCCCAAAACCCCTGCCTCATATTCCTTTCGGCGTCCCATCATTTAATCTCGGCTATTCATTTCTATGATCTAACGGTCCGAGATATGAGCCAATAGGCCCAACTCCTTTGGGACCTACCTCCCCCATCGATGAATCTTGACCAGTCCATTCCTGTGATCCGAAGGTCCGGATCAAAACCACCTCGGCCACGCCCACCATCTTACGCCCGCGCAACTTATCTTATCGCGCTCTCATCTCCATGTTGGATCTACCCACCTTTCATCAGGCAACTAGGACTCCATATTACGTGATTTTGAGTACGAAAGTTAATTCCTAAAAATTACGCGATATGGGCGGTTTTAAAGGACACGTGTCAAATGGAAACCTATATCACATTTTTTTTGAGAAATTTTGAAAACTTCTTTGGAGCGACACGACACCGAGTGGTTTTTTATAGCCGAAACCACTTTTCCCATTTACATTACATTTTCTTATTTTAAATCTCCATAGTTGATCTGCGAGATCTGACGGTTTCAATTTAATCTTGCCATTAGTTCATCGCCCTCCATCCTTCTTCCAAGAAATTTCATCAAAGAATCTTCGCCGTCGATCTCTATTGGTTGGTCTAAATCCAACGGCCCATAATCATTCCTCAACCCAAAATTTCATTAAACCCTTTTCACCTGCGCAAAGGCTTTTTACCCCTTTTCATTATATTTTCCTCCATTTATCGTTATAATGTTGCCCCCTCTATATTATAAAAACCCAATTAACCTCGGTCGTTGATCAATCTGATCTAATGGCCGGACTTAATCCAACCACCATCTATCCAACCGCCTCCCCATCAACCCATTGATAAATCTCGATCGTCGATTAGTACGGATCGACGGCCACGATTTATCCTAACCTCCAAAGCGACCTTAACCCATTCCTTCATGGATTTTCTTAACTTTTACGTGTTTTGTGCGGAGTTTTCAAGGTTCCTCCATAAGTTTTAAAAGAAATCAAAGGGCGGGGATGACGATCTCCCAGAGCCATTATTAGCTGAAGAACATGAATATATAGGTTTCAAACAACCATTTTTACCATGTCTCATGTACATTGGTAATATTATGAAAACCCTTCACGCACACACATACAGGCGAAAGACACGATCGAGAGACCATTTATTGAAGAAAATCGAGCTTTAAAGATAGAATATTAAAGAGTATAAGGGTTTAAAGTTCAAATCGAGTTTTTAAGAGGATTAAGGCATAAACTCATAAAATCAAATGCTTGATCCACGGTCGGCGAGTATGAAGACCCAAAAGATGATGATTAAGCCAAATTAGGTTGAAAACACGAGAACTAAAGTAAATTAAAGGTGTTTTAGGACAAAACAAGGAAATCTATTAATCCGAGAAGCCTCCCTTGCCACATCGGGAGGCTAATTGAATCCTCTCCGGCTACCAAAATCGACCTACGAGCCTAAATAAATCAAGAGAAGGCATACTTATTGCTTAAACAGAAAATATTTGCATAAAGACACCGAAAAGTTATTACCAAAGAAAGAACAAATTACGAAATTGTCGGGGAAGTTATTGTAAGGGATAAGTAAGCCTCGAAGTCAATATTTTTTCCCATTTAGCCTAAAAATAGCAGAAATAGAGTACATGAAAGAGAATCATAATTCAATGCTCTCCTACCTTAGGCCTTGCATGGTTTTCAAGGCTAGGATTTGCATTTAATGTATAATTTATTGCATTTCAATCCAAAAACTCTTCCACCTCCTCATATCTTCTATAATTACTTCGAAGAAGATGAGAATTTGTTGCTTGATTTTTCACTAGCTCTAATGCGAAACTCTTCGAAATAATACATAATGCTACTGCAGTTGAGGAAGAAATTGAAGTCTTGGAAGCCTAATGATGTTGTTTCATGCTTGTTCTTGAGAAGGCTCTATCATTGGATCCATGAGCTTGAGTTTGTTGGTGAAGTATTCGAACTATTTAATGTTTTCTCCTATTTTCATTATGTCTCATAAATGCTTACTATAGTAGGATGAAAGTTTTAGGTTAAGAAATGACTCCTAGAAGCACCTTAGACACTTTGTTCATCCTTCAACATTTTTATGTTTTTCTTCATTTGAGGTATTTGAGAGTCTTCAATCTCTCTCTTTAGTCCTCATGCTTTTTTATTTCGATAATAGTTCAAACGAGTTGGTTTCAACATGATTTATGGTTTTCCACTGCTATGCTCGCTATCACTTGAAAAAGTTGTTATTGAAGTCTCCCTTTGAAGTACCATTGTTTTAAGTTAGCTGAGGAGGTGTCTGTTTTTGATCATGCCCTTTGTCCTTGCTTGAACAATTGTTTTGAAGGTCTTTATAGTTGTGATCATAGATGTTTTTTAGGTGTTCCCTCTTCTATGATTGCAATTATCAATGAACCTTTTATGTTTTCTAAGTCATTTGAAATAAAATCTTTGAGGAAATAGGATGTGCTCCCGAATCTTAGATTTCATTTTAAAATTTGTTTTGAAGTCATTATTTGCTTAAAGTGTGGTTTGTAGAATTCATGGTTAGCCCTATCTATCAAATACCTCTTTATTGTTCAAGTTATGCTTTCAAATTACCTTTTTTGAGAATTCAAACTCTTTTTCCAAATCATTGATGTCCATCTCATTCACAAAACCAAAGGATCCTGTGGCCAAGTTAGATTTTCCCTTTGATATCCCATATCCATTGATTAGTTTGTCATGACCTCTTCTTGACTCCATTGCCCAATGAATCGAGACATTTCCCCTTTCTATCTATCTTTCCTAGACCTTTCATGTTCTGTATGTCATTCAACCAAATAAACAAACAAACACTTGTACTTAATAACTAGTCTAAAAACAATAACCAAAGAAAACAAGATAAACCTTTGCAAATAAATAAATTTGAGAGATCCCTCTCTCGGAATAGGAGGACTAGATCTTGGAACTCTAAATATTGGTTTGATGTTGCCTTATCTTTTGATTTGCCAAACTATCAAAACACGGGATACCAACATTGTCCATCTTAATTGTTCCAACGACTATATTTTGAAACCTCTATTCTTGAGTCAACCTTCTAGTGTAGCATGTGCGCGATAGTTTCACCTATCTCTGCATTCGCCATTCTTGTTGCGCAAACTCGCACTTCCACCCATATAGTCATTTGGTGCACGCAGGTAGAGTACGGTCATCCCTATACGGTTTCAACCGACTTCCAATTACATACTCGAGAACGTCTTCTGCTTGATGTGGCCACACGTATGGTACCTCCCTTTGTGACCTCCTTGAAAATATACGGTCCAAGTGAATGCATTTTGAACTTCCATGGGTGGTATGAAAACTTTCTCTCATATAAAAAAAACCAAATCCTCTTCTTTAAATACCTTTTGTCTAATGTACCTATCATTCCAAGCCTTTTCACACGCCTTTTGCACCCTGGTGATGGAAACTTGCAATGGATCTATCCTCTTCAGCATGACCAATTGAACCAATTGTTCTTCCACAATATCTTGCTCATTCTTATTAGTGATCAGTGCAATGCGCAAAAATTGGGACAATATACTCCATATGCATAATAGCTTCCTCCCATACACCATTCTTACGGGTGCCATCCTGTCAACTTCTTGCACATGGTTCTCTATACCTACGAACCATAGGGTATGTGAACTTCCCAATCATTTCAATTAACATTGAAAATCGTAGTGAACGTGATATTAAATATCTTATTAAAATCTTCCACCACACCATTTTCCCTGTGGATGAGACGGAGTACTCTTCTAATGATGAATCTGAAATTCTTCGAGTTAGAGCTTGAATAGTTTCATTCACAAAGTGTGTACCACGATCACTCATCAAAATATTAGGGCACCCAAACCAAGTTAGAAAGTTATAAAAAATGAAGTGCGCAACTTTTTCGCACTACAATCCTTCACGGACTTAGCCTCATCCCATTTGGCTCACATAGTCTATCACGGTGATTAGGTAGCGTGCACCGGTATTCTTTCTGGAGGGTTGATAGGTCCGAAAAAAATCAATGGACCATTTTTCAAAATCTTGCAAAGTCACTTGTGGATGCGGTGGCATCTCATCTCTGCGTGACAGTTCCAAGTCCTTTGACATACATCACAAGCGCGAAAATACTCATGTGCGTCCCACGTGCATCGTGGGCCACCACAACCCATCCCAGTAAAATTTTCTACATAGTTTATTTCTGCATAGTGACCTCCTGCCAACTCCTCCACGTGCCTCGCTAATATATATCGTCTTTCGAATTCCAACACATACCTTCTTATTACTTAATACGCACCCATTTTGTACGGTTGCCTGATCAAGGTAAAATCGGCTACACGTGTGACCAATTTTTTTATTTTTTTTGGCGTATATGCGTGGGCGCACTTCGATGGTAAAAAATGAATAATAATGGAAAAGTGATCATCGAATACCTTAATGGAAAATAGATGTGGGTGCAGTAAGCGAGTCTTCTAGGTTCGTTGGCTCTACTCCACTTTTAATGCGCAACATATGGTCACGGCCCAAAATTCGGTATCCGGGTTTCACAATTACGCAAATTCATAATCCTGAAATAACAACAACCATGCTGCAAATATTCCCCCTAACACGAGGCTTGTTGACCGGGTACTTCGGGGGCAAAGTGGTCGATAAACATCTTAAAATTTCCTCCCAACACATAGTGGCGAAGTGCATTCTTGTGTAGACCATAACTAATCCTTCCCCTCTCAGTGGTCGAGTAGTTTCTCTCCGCACTTGATAATTTCATACTCACAAATGCAATAGGATGGTAAATATCCCCGAGCTCTTGGTTGTGCTAAGACAACTCCTAGCGCAATTACTGGAGGTATCAACATGTACATGGAATTCCTTTGTCCAATATTAAAAGACCAATATGGGCACAATGACCATATTCTCCTTAAGAAATTCAAAGCTCCTCTAGCGGTTTTGCGTCCCGGAAAAATAAGGCATCTGCTTCATTGACTTCTCCATGGGTGTAGGGATCGGCATGTAGCCTTAAATAAACTCAGGTAATACCTTGTATGCCCCAAAATTGAGTGCAATTGTTTTACATTTTGCGGGAACTTCTAGGTTAACAATAACAACAATATTTGTTGGATCCACCATCAATCCTTTACGACAAACAATATGACCTAGCAAGATATCAAAGAAGATGCGAGAGTATACAATTTTTCATATTGAGCTGAGATATGATACTTTCGGAAATTATCCAACATCAGGGTGTAGGCTCAACACATTATTCTTCAATAATGAAAATATAGTCCAATCATCAAAGTATACCTCTAATAATTTATGGATGTATTATTTGAACACACCTACTACCACGCACGAGAAGATAGTCGGCACATTCTTCGGAGCTCGAATGACATGAATTTGTGCGAAAGGATCCACACTCTATTGCTAATATGGTTTCACTTCTCTCTTTCGGTGTGATTCTTGTCTGGTGGTATCCAAAGAAACCATTCGTGAATGAGTGGGCCTCCTACCCTCCCACATTGTCCATTATTTCATTAGAAAATGAGGTCGGGAATGGGTCATGTATGCAAGCATAATTCAATTTGCACATATCCATACAAATCCTTATTTCTCCCTTGGTTTTCTTGTACGACACCACCATAGGGATTACCCATCTGATTCTTCCACTTTGGTTCTATGATCCACGCAACAACCATTTTCTCCAATTTCTCTTTGACCTTCGAGTTTGTATTTGGGATTCGGCCTATATAAACTGCTACTCATTACGAGTCGCACATTTGGTTTCAAGGTGATCTTCATTACCCGAGATCTCAAACTATCCCCTTCAACTCATAAAATTTCGTAGGGAACAACTCCCGATATTAAGTTAATAGCTCGAAACATTACCCTTCGTATCGTCATTCCTATAGTCCCATATCTTTTTTAATTTCGATTGTTCCTCCGAGTCAATGTTGACTTGTTGAGTCTTCGAGAAAGCTTAGTTACATCCGGTGAGTCAGCACGTAGGCCCAGCAACTATGCGATGTCCCTTAGCCTCGGGGGATCATAATGTTCCTTGGGTATTATTCGTTATCTTCAATTGAAAAATTTTGACGATCAACGATGTCCTTCATATGCGCATCCAATTACGGCAAGGCATGCTCAATCGATGGTATTTTGGTGTGAAAGATGACTTTATGAATACTTGTAATGCCTCATCAAGGCATTCAAACCCACTTTCAAAACTAAAGATCGGGATTAAAATTACTATCGGCGCATTCCATTTAGTGGTTCCTCGTCACAACTCGGTTTTGAGGTACCGGTCAGTAGGCGGCTTCCCCAAAGTGTGGATGATTATATGCACCCATTATGGCTTTAGTTCTTCGCCCAAAGCTTAAGTCCATCAAAGCTATATTTTTTCATGGATTTCCCTATCACGGAATAGGTCTCTCCCATTCGGTATTTGGATTCTCAAATCACGGATGCATCATGCGAGTGCATTCTTCCCAATTAGCCAAGTTACCCTTGTGTGTCTCCCAAAAGTGTCTTTGGGGTCGAGCGTGAGCTATATCAAGTGCATGGAACCATTGTGCTTAGGGAACAATTCTTTCAAGTTCTTCTAAAAATAGATTAATATTACTCGAGAACATGATAATAAGGAAAATCTCGTACCTTTGAAGATAAGCATCGAAGAGATTTTTTTACATTATTGCGATGCAACATAGAGAATTCATACGTAGGTTCTACCCGGTTCTCCAAATCCTCATATAAATCTGAAAAGAAGGAGCTATCCTTCTCAAAATTAAGTATTCCATTCACTATCGGGTTGATCCGGTCTTCATCCCGTGCATTCAACCTATAGATATGATCGACAACATCATCTGCGTGCACCTACTCGTATATATTTATCCTTTTGCGGGGTCTGGGGGACCACAAATTTGGTTCCATTACTTTTAAATACCATACTTTTGTGCTTGAGGTCGATGATTCCACCCATATCGATAGCCCCATTGAAACTCAACAATGCGAGGATAGGGGTTGGTATCATCAAAAATTTGTATAACTTGAAATCTGAAATACCCTTACTCCTTCGATATTACACTACTATGAGAGCCTTCCTAATGGGATAACCTTTTTTGGTTCACCATGCGAAGCTGGATAGTGGACCACTCCAACTTAGAGTTCTCCCATTCGTTGCTACTGTCTTCTTTGGTAAGACATTCACATCAAATCCTAGATCCGGAATGACTCAGATCCATCTCGTATGCGCCGTCCGAGACAGTCAAGCACATTTCTTGCTCGGTTCTTATTTTATTCTTAGAAATATTGTTAATGCTATATGCTCCATCTAGGGTTTTCTTTCTGCGTGTTGTTGTCTATTAACGCTTGGAGGTTCTCGATTGCTTTCTTGTTGTGAAAAAATTTAATACAAGGCTACGGGAAGGGATTTATCTCTTCATCTCCTTATACCATGTCCATAGGCTTGCTTGATGCTTTAGATGTCAAGGCACCTCTTGTTCAATATTTAACATTAATCACGGGTGTATTAAAAGGTCGACAAGCCATGAATTAAACTTTATATCAAAGGGAGAAATATTTCAAAAGTGGCTCAAAGGAAAAAGGTAATGGAAGCCAAATGTATTAAAGCCAATGAGTAAATAACGCAAGGATGGAGTGTAAAGTCATAAAGAAAAACGTGAGAGATATAAAAGGAAAGGGAGCGCGGCACTAAACGCAAGACCGACGTAATAAAATAAAGTGCGACACATGAAGGTGCACGTGGGGAAATTCGAGGGGTTGAGCGGTAGGGAAGGACGAGATCCATACCCCCACGGAACGGTGACACGTAGCATGGTGGGGACTCAACATTAGAAGGAGGCGAAACACGAGGTTTCCGCGTGGCGGTGACATGGCAGATCGAAGGTGGACCCTCACGGTGGGTAAGTCATATATTTATTTGGCGCAAGAACTCATATGTTGCGGGAGTTGGACGGCGCATGCTGATTAAGGTAAGGTAAAGTCTATTAGGTCGGCTAGTGCGAGACCCGTACACGACCTTAAACCCGACACAAGGTGCCCACCTACACCCGGACACCCCCAATCCCCACCGCGCCACGCGTCTCATTGTCGGTGTCCTTACGACACTTGCTTTAGTCATCCTACTCACTCGCCTTTTTAGCTCGAAAACCCGCTCCAGTAGTAACTTAACTCCCATATCTCACTCGATAAAGAAAAAGACACGGAGTTGCTTATCTCGGCAAATACCAAGTAGGGAAAAGAGCGCCTGGTCTACCCCAATCATTTTTCGGGGTTCCTTGCGTCGCTTTTCCAAAACGGTGTTACCCTCCCGTCCGGTTATTCCATTATCTATTTTCCCTACATCTTTCTCTTTTTCGAATTCTTGAAATGTCGGCCATGGGGAGAGGGGAACGCCCAAGAAGAATGAGCCGAGAAACTCCCCCGAGTCCATGAGTCTAGGAGCAGCCACGGTTTGAGCCCCTCCATGACTTACGGTGCGTATACTGTGACCCAAAATACCCTTTTGACATACACGGTATCAAACCCACACGCACCGACGCCATTGCAAGAACGCAGACCGTTTTCGGGTTGTCGTGTTGGGCTTATACCACCAAATCACCCCTCGGAGTCCATTCTTGTGTTGATTTCATCACACTGGCTCGTGAAGATGTCTTTGATGTACATCGGGGCACCTTCGTTTCCCCTCAAGGGAATAGGGTTCTTTCCCTTTCTCCCGATGTTATCGAGATAGGCCCTCAGTTTCCTGCCAGCGACACATATGTCGGCTTCAAAGATGAAACCTTGTGCAAAACCCGATTCATTAAACAACCACGAGAAGCCCGTGCGTGCCTTTATATCTTCCATAACCATCGACCATGCAACATCTACTACTACATTAGAGCCATTTTCACTAAGTCTTTTCGTCGAAGAGGTTCGACCCATTCTCTCTCTCATCAGCGCCGGCCTTTTTGGGGGTAGGGAGCCCGGGAAAGACATTTCTATAGTATGCGTTCGCTTCTTATGGTTCATGTCATAGAATGGGGTAGTCTTAGACATTCTTGGTTTCCTTTCCTCGGCCATCTTAACCCAATTCTAGGAGCTCTCACAAACCGCCGATTTCCGTTTTACGCTCCAATGGTGTTTTACCTCTTCTTTTCCGGCATACGGAGATAAGTTCGACCATTTGGGGTTAGACAAAGTCTATTACGAGAATTCCCAACCTAGACCAGTCTTCGTGGGAATTTCTCTGCTCCCAAAGTCAATTACCTAAGGAGAGGGTTATGCTAACTTTGTGAACACTTTCATGTCCATCGCCTATGCTGCATCATTCACGACTCACCTTCTCCTAGGGTCTTTCCCAGTAAATGCAAACGGCTACAAGCTAGCGGGAAATACCGAGTGTATCGAAGTGGTTTCTTTTTGAAGGCGCGAGATTCGGGTCTATTGAGCGAAGTTGCCCCATCTCGGTTTCCAGTTTTCCTGCATACGACGAGTGCGCCCTCGAGTACATCCGGCAAGCCCTCAAAGTTGACCGGCTCCTTTTTTTCCCCGCTAAGAAAGGCTACATCCTAAGGCTTCATATCGAAATCGGCCTTCGTGGTAAACTCAAGACATGCCCTCCCAATCGTTGACTGCGCAAGGTATGGACCGATCTTTGAGAAAAAGCTAGGCTTATGACGCATGAGAAATCATTTCAAACAAAGGAAAGAGAACACGTCTACACCCTACATACATGGTAGGGGCCATTTATGGAATGGATGGCTAACCACGAAATTTGGCCCTTGTTTTCACGGATGGAGAGCAGAGACTCATGCGCTACGGAGAGGAGGAGGTGAACGGGGGCGCCGGTGAGAAGAAAGAAGCAAGTACCTTCGGGACGGCCTGCCGCCAAAGAGGCGAAAAGGACGGCTACCGGTGAAGGGCGAAGTCATAGGAGAAAGTGCGGAACCCTTCATGAAGTTTGGTGAATTTGATAAAGGCAAGGCGGGGATAACGGTGTTGAGAGACAACGCCGCTTCCTCGATTTCATAGAGGTTATGCGAGCCATCGTGAGCACCGCCGTCCGGGGCAAGCGAAAGGAACAGGCGAATAAAGCAATCGAGAACGGTACAAAGGCTGAATTAGGGAGGGTATGTGGAAAAATATCATACCATGCTCTCGCCTCTATCAACGCGGACGCTGAGCGCACGGTATGCTATGGAAGAGGGCATCCTGGACCCCCATTCGATGTTCCCGGCTATAAAGTGCTTAAATTTTCCATTGACTGCACAAGGTACGGACAATGACATGTGACTTTGTTCCAAACGGTTTGCGACATGATGAAGGATAAACTAATGCGGCTCACCCTCGCACTAAAAAAGTTAGAATAGAAACATGACAGTGGGGGCATCCTTGGTAGGTGAACAAGTTTCCGTATGCGAGCACACCGAGTGCGTGTTCTCGAGGACCGAAGCAAGAATCTAGATGATGGGAGAAAAGGTGCACAGAGCAACACTTATAAATCGGTTGCGAAGGAATTTGCATCCGCAAAAAGGCAGAGGCTCGTATACGCGGCCTCGCATCATGTTCAAACAGGCGGGTCGGGTACGGGCGGAGAGGAAAAAGCGAGAGCATACGCCGGATTATCCAAGGAGAGGAAGAAAGAAAAGATGGCCGAAAAGATCGGCGAGCTACGGGACAAAGCAACGAGCTACAAGCCGAGGTGGGATTCACATAGGCGCCGGTCGGTGAAACGTCAAGTGGAGTCGGCTCATTGCCGGCCACAACTATCCAGTAGCCGGAGAGGCGAGATTGAAGTACTCGAGCAAGCATCTACGGCCGGACAAAAGATCACACGATTGGAGAACTCCCTAGCCGAAAATGCCGGAACGGTCGAGGGGCTACAACGAAGTTGAGCAAGAGAAGAAGGTCACGGCGGAAACGGCGAGAAAAATCATTGCTGACATGAGAAGTCGAGCAAAGAGGAACCTCACCCTTCTCGAGGCCGAAGCATAATGCGGTCGAGATATAATCACGGTGGTAACCAGAGCAATGGGAGTTCTTGACAATGATAGGGGAGCATAAGTACGCTATTCCCTATCTCGGTAGAAAGTTGCGGGGAGGCGGGGGTTGATCTACTTAACGAGCTCAACATGCTAGGGAGTACATTTCATTTCTTTACGAGCTGAGGTCAAACAGGTGGAGAAACACGGTATCTCCAACCGATTCACGAGAGGCCATCGAATGTCGTAAGATCATCGATAAAGAAGGCAGTAGTAGCCTCTCGAGCCCTTCAACAAGTGGTCGACAACATCGGACGGTTCGGCGAAGGTATGGAATGGAATCACCACGGTAGAACTTCCTTCTGTGCGGGACCGACCACCCCCCACCATGCTCTTGCTCCTGGAATAATATACAACACGCTTGCAAACGAGAAAAAGATCGGGTGACCTCCCGGATGGGAAAAGCGACTCAACTCAAAAGCGACACGTTTATCACGGTCCTCCAAAAGGAGTTTAATCTCCTTTACATGATCGAGCACAAGCTCCCTACGAAGCGAGTTTTCATGCTCTCAAGAAGCCTTCATTGAGGTGGAGGGTTCTCGGCGTGCCGGACCAAGCTGTGGAGAGTCGGCGGGGGCTGGCGCGGTTTATGAGTCGACATGTCGGTTCGTCGCAAACATGCCTCGCTTGAATCAGCAAACGGCTTCCACTCAACCTACTTTGTGATTTTCCACTGTCCAACTCATGATGTGGCCTTAATGGCCTATTTTTACTTTTACTCGGTTTATTTCTTTTAAAGTTTGAGTGGGTTGTTTTCCCCACTCTTGCATTTACTTTTTCCTACCGAGCAGTTGTTTAAATTTACGGTGAAAACGGCAGGGAGCTTTGTTTTCACATGATGGGAGGCTTGATTCCCCATCATGAATTTTGTTGTTATGAAAGTGACATTTTAACAAATTTTGTTCATGCGAAGAAGATATTTTCCCAAAAATATCTTCTCGTGAATGTAGGGAAGCCTATATGGGGTAAATCAAAGAAGAAAGACGAGGTTCCAAACTTTTTGAAGAATTGACTATGTAAGAGCTTCTTGTTTGTACATTTTGTGAAAGTTCGATATGAATGCAAAGAGCCGTGAGACCCTCAATAGAGGAGTGACGCAAGAAGATCTTGGGGTAAGCCCAAAATCCCTTTTCATGTAAACATTTCGATCATGGGCCTGTGGGTTATGGCCCACTAAGTCTTATCGGAAGCGTTTTAGCTTAAAACCTTTTAATTTTATTAACGCGGATCTTCATTAAAATTAGATCCATCCCTTTAATCACTTAAAAATAGCGTTGGGCGCCTTTTAAATAACCACTGCACAATTACAAAATATGTGCTAAGACCCCATGACCAAACATTATATAAATACATGGGAGTATTATATAAATTGTGTTGTCATTCACATATACAGATCTCAAAACATATTACACCCGCCTCTGTGGATATCGGCGGGTCCGCTGATTCAACCAACTCTGATTTGATACATTCTCTGCTGCTCCGATTCGATCAGTCGGAAGTCGGAGATCGCAAAGATCATAACCGTCAGAAATCTTACCAATTCTGATGCGATTACCACTGGAATTCACCAATCGGCGTTTGTAATGCCGCTTCTGCATTTCGTATCTCCGGAATTCCGATTGCGATCCAATCAGAATCGCTAATCGCCGAGTTATGTGTCACTTGATTATCGCCGATTCAACTCTCGGACCTGATTCACATCGAAACTGACTTATATTTAATCGCATCCATTTCTATTGTAATATGGATTGTCTCTTGGTTCCGATGCGATATTCTACTATGGCAAGTCAACATTACCCAAACCGCATTACACACACATAGTTATAATCGATCAACATATATAGTAGTTACACGATAATTCAGATCGCCATCAATCCTGTAAGTGATCGATGTCGATCAAAAAACTCGCACACAGAAATTAACTCATTGATTTAAACTACAAAATCCATAGCTCGACACGCAGGAAATCAACAGAATATTTTATTTTGATTATATACAAAAATCACGTAAATCTAAGGCATTGCAGCCTTAGAACAAGCTCACTCTCGGTTACATCCTGCTCACACCATTCCTATCTACTATTCTCTAGATATATATCTCTCCCACTCTTTTGATCTCTATCTCATTACATATATAAGGTTTGAAATAGCATGGATCACAAAAGATCTGAAATCTCCTCCTACACGTAATTAACTATTCCAATGAATCCCTAAGATCTCGTAAGGATCTCAATTCATGCTCATCTCAATGCAACAATCACATCTTTTCCGCTTTAAATCTGTTTTAAAGTGAATTTTCCCTATTTTCTCCTTTCTCTCGATTCAACTCGAAGGTCCACTTCCCTCTCCTTGCTTTGCTTTGGATTCCTCCCTCAAGGGGGTTAGATGCTCCTGCATCAGACTCCCGAGGTAGAAAATTTTTTATGACCTCCTGGTCATATGCTTCTCCTTGTCCTTAGAAATTCTACCCACTGCATCTCTTCAGTGGAACTGCCTTCATGATCTTCTGTGAGCTGCAACCAACCTCTGTAGTAACAGTCTCCTCTGTTACAAGATACCTCACCAAGCCCTCCGCACTCGATATTTTGGCATCCTTCTGGTTCTCTCCTCTGGAACCAATTGAGCACACATTGCTCTAGGTTGCTGCAAATCTTCTCACCCTTCACTGCCGCCATCTGTACAACGGTAAGACCATAAAATCTCCAGGTTTAACAAAACTGTACCTCTTTCCCCTTCTGCTTGCATTCTTCTTTCTTCTCGCAGGAAATCCTTTCCCTACTCTGATACCACTTGACGCAAAGAGATCTTGGGGTAAGCCCAAAATCCCTTTTCATGTAAACATTTCGATCATGGGCCTGTGGGTTATGGCCCACTAAGTCTTATCGGAAGCGTTTTAGCTTAAAACCTTTTAATTTTATTAACGCGGATCTTCATTAAAATTAGATCCATCCCTTTAATCACTTAAAAATAGCGTTGGGCGCCTTTTAAATAACCACTGCACAATTACAAAATATGTGCTAAGACCCCATGACCAAACATTATATAAATACATGGGAGTATTATATAAATTGTGTTGTCATTCACATATACAGATCTCAAAACATATTACACCCGCCTCTGTGGATATCGGCGGGTCCGCTGATTCAACCAACTCTGATTTGATACATTTCATCTCACATGGCACATGGCTTAAGTCGAGATCGAAGATAGAAATAGGGCTTCGCATTATTACCAATTCTGATGCGATTACCACCGGAAGTCACCAATCGGCGTTTGTAATGCCGCTTCTGCATTTTGTCTCTCCAGAATTCCGATTGCGATCCAATCAGAATCGCTAATCTCCGAGTTATGTGTCACTTGATTATCGCCGATTCAACTCTCGGACATGATTCACATCGAAACCGACTTATATTTAATCGCATCCATTTCTTTTGTAATATGGATTTCCTCTTGGTTCCGATGCGATATTCTACTGTGGCAAGTCAACAGTACCCAAACCGCATTACACACACATAGTTATAATCGATCAACATATATAATAGTTACACGATAATTCAGATCGCCATCGATCCTGTAAGTGATCGATGTCGATCAAAAAACTCACACACATAAATTAACTCATAGATTTAAACTACAAAATCCATAGCTCGACACGTAGGAAATCAACAGAATATTTTATTTTGATTATATACAAAAATCGCTTAAATCTAAGGCATTGCAGCCTTAGAACAAGCTCACTCTCGGTTACATCCTACTCACACCATTCCTATCTACTATTCTCTAGATATATATCTCTCCCACTCTTTTGATCTCTGTCTCATTACATATATAAGGTTTGAAATAGCATGGATCACAACAGATCCGAAATCTCCTCCTACACATAATTAACTATTCCAATGAATCCCTAAGATCTCTTAAGGATCTCGATTTATGCTCATCTCAATGCAACGATCACATATTTTCCGCTTTAAATCTGTTTTAAAGCGAATTTTCCCTATTTTCTCCTTCGATTCAGCTCCTCTGATCCACGTACTCTTCGCTTCGCTTTGGATTCCTCCCTTTGTCTAAGGGTGTGGCCGGATGCCCTACATCTTGGAGTTTTGTCTCAGATAAGGATTCTAGTTTCGATTCTTCATAGTGTGTTATTCTCTCCTATGTGTTATAGTGTAGTTATTCATTCCGCTTATATCCATATATCTGGTATTGCATTCTGGAATGCGAGTTGCTGGCTGCTTCTTTTATGAATTTATCCCTGTGGATACTTATTTCATTAGCTTCTTAGTACTTTAAATATGGCTCAGGTGTAATATGTTGTTCCATTTTCACTCCATTCACATTTCTGCTATATTGAATGTTATGAAGTATTATTTACGAATGTGGTTATCATGTATGGATTCTTAATGTTTAAGCCCACCACATGTTAACGTGTGTTTCTAAATACTGTCTTTATAGCAATTAATATCTTCTTCCTTCTACATTCTCAGTAGATACCCTTATATCATCCTTCTCTGTGAAGTATTTGAGAATTCAACCCTTATTACAGCGAACTGTCTTGGAATTGTCTTATGCATTTATATTGGAGCTTAACATCTTATCCATTCATTACTATTCATTCAGTGTTGAGCTTCTGAAGTATTTGGTACCATTTAAATCTAATTTTTCCATCTACAAAGAAATAGTATGAGAGCCTGATTCTGCTGAGATTATCCTTATTACATGGTCTTGACTCTCTGCTACATAAGATGTCCTAGGCACTGGTCTATGGCAACTCTAGACTGTCTCTAGAAACTACAACATCTTTTTGGCGCCGTTGCCTGGGAACGAAGTTGAAGAATTTTAAGATCCCTGGGCCTCGATAAAATCTATTCACTCTTCAGCTAGGTGAGCACGAAGAGTTGAGAGTTGTGCACCCCTCACCTTGGCGACTTCACAGTCATTTTACAGTTAAACCTTTTTGCAGTCCTGGCTCCCCGTAAGCCACTCTTAAGGTCAGATACATCTCAGTCGAGGACACCTTCTGTGTCTGACCCTGAAAGAATCCTACATAGAAGAGGCTAGAGGGAAATACAGTCAGTTCATACCGAGATTCCTGAATTCTCCCTAGAAAACTTTCCATATCTCCCGTCCTCTTCTTCTCAAAACGCCCAAATACAAGGCTCTAACCCTATCATAAGAGATACTGGTTACTATTCAGAGAGCCCACCTCGGGGAGGCACCCATATCAAAGACGAAGCCGAGTCTAGCTATACTCCGCATTACTCTTTCCACCCTGCCCCTGAAGTTGAGGAAATTAAGGAAGTTACTGAAGTATCTGCTGTTCACAGCCCAACATTCTCGTTAACCCCTCAAGCCGTTGTTCACTACATCCCCATCATTATCCATACTTCACTTCCACCTTCTCCTCCTCCTCTTACAGCTCAGATTCTTGCATTACCTCCAATGGCTAATGTTCCTGGTTTCTTGCAAAACAGATATGCTCCTTTGGAGCTACCTGCAGTACTAAATGACTTGCCACAAGACTACTTGAAGATCCTGCCCAGATTCAACGGCGAGAATGAGATTGAAGCCCAGAAACATATTGAAGTCTTTTGCTCTTTCGCAGAGAATTTCAATGTGGAACATCTGGATGTGGTCCTAAGGATGTTCGTGCAATCCTTAGATGGGGAAGCTCGAAAGTGGTTCAAGACACTTGGACCCAGTTCTATCAACACATGGGAGGCAATGGAGGATGCCTTCATCAAAAAATGGGGAGAGAAGAAAGATCACGGTAATGTCCTTACCGAATTCAACACTCTGAAAAAGAAACACAATGAAGGGGTCTCAGAGTTTATCAGATGATTTAACAAATTTTACCTGAGTCTTCTCGCTGAGATGAAGCCTCACCAGACCGCTGCCAAGGTTGTTTTTGTGGCAGCATTTGATTCTGAGTTCGGTTTCTCATTGAGAGAGAGAAAGCCAGCCACTCTGGATGATGCACAGTCAGACGCACTGGAGATAGAAGCAAATTTTTTCTCGACTGGCAAATCCAAAGGGAAACAAGAGCACGAGGTTAGAAGGAGGGGAAAAGAAGAAGTATCCACCTCAGGACAAGACAGAGATTTGGCCAATGATAAGATTGAGGAAATGAATAGAATGATTAAGAACCTCTCAAGAAAGTTGGTCAAACTTGAGATGGAGACCAAGAATTCGTCCTCAAAGAATTTCCAGAATTCCCCAAACAGAGGGTTCAATCCTCAACACAGGAAACCACCCTTGCAGATATTGCAGAGGGGACAGCAGGAGCAGCAAGGCCAAGTACCACATCCTCTATACTTGGAGGGGCAAGTAGAGGCTTCTCCTGAAGACCCTGCCTATGAACAAGAGGAGGCATGTCTTGTTTTCTCAGACAGTGATGACATAGAATGTCTAGTGCATGAAAGTGAGGAGGGAAAAGTGCAAGCTCACTCTGAACAGAAGGCCAACGAGGACGCTAAAGAGCCCGAGATTGATGATTACTGTAAGAAGTTCGTTGACTTCATGCAAGCTCATTTCAACAGAAAGTATGACCTCAGGTCCTCTAGAAAGAGAACCCACACTCAGGATGAAGATGAGGATGCACCCCCGAAGTCAGCACCGGCTCAAGAGGAAACTAATCGGAAAGCCCCTGAGAAAGGTAAGAAACCTCTTCACCAACCTTTGCATTTTGATACTCAAGCTTCTTCATCTTCACAAGCAACTACCCCTCCTAGTGTCAAGCCAGTTGTAAAAGAAGTCAAGCCTCTCCCACAGAGCACAGACTCTAAAGAGAAAGAATCTAAAGAAGTGTCGATAGATAAGCCACTCCCAGCTTTCAGTTTGCAAAAAGAGCTAGAGAAAGTTAAAATCCCAGTCCCCCTGACTGAGTTGTTGAAGCAACCTGCATATCAGTCCCAGGTTACCTCTTTCATGCTTCCCCCAGAAGTAATATATATACCTGACAGTCTTAACTTACAAGAAGAAATACCTATGGTAGTATTTGGTCCACATGTCGAGGAACTAGATCCCACTACACCTCCCTTCTATGTGTCTTTGGTAATCCATAACCTGTTGCTCCATAATTGTATGCTAGACTCTGGGGCCTCCCACAATCTTATGCCTCTATCTGTCATGGAACAATTAGGACTCCAGATCACTCGTCCATATCAGGACCTATACTCATTTGAATCCAAAAGAGTTAGGTGCTTAGGCATGATTAAGGACCTGGTAGTCAACTTGGCCCAAATCCCAGCTAAAAGTGTGGTAATGGACATTGTGGTGGTGGACATCCCAGCCCGTTTTGGCATGTTACTATCAAGGTCCCGGGGAACAAAAATTGGAGGGCCAATCAAGTTGGATCTAACTTATGCTACCATCCCAATTTTTAGTGGGCAAGAGAGGAGGCTATACAGAGAAACCAGATTTGTGAAAACAGTTACCAAAGCTGACAGTTCAGAAAATTCACCTGTCTATAGTAAGGATAAAGACTTTTCATGCCTGATGTTAGAAGAAGATTATAGTTATGCCCAGGAACCTTCCCTATGTCAACTAAAGGTTCAAAAATCCCCAAAGGGCCTTGAGGCAGAGATATGGACTCTTCATTTTGATGGGGAAAATTCCAGGGAAGGTAATGGTGCCGATGTTTTATTGATTTCCCCTATGGGCAGATGGATCCCGCTATCTTTCAAATTAGAGTATGAAGCCACCAATAACGTGGCTGAGTATGAAGCACTTTTGTTAGGGCTACAGGCAGCCAGGAATATGAATATACAAGCCTTGAAAGTCCTGGGTGATTCAGAACTGGTGGTCCGGCAGATTAGAAGCCAATGTCAAGAAAAACATCCTCATCTAAGGGCCTACAGGAATGAAGTATGGGACATGGTGGAGAATTTTTTCTCAGCTTTCAATATTCAGTTCATGCCCTGGGAGTAGAACAGGATGGCAGATTCACTTGCAGTAGCTGCTAGCACCTTTCGTCCACCTCAAAATCCCCTCCTGAGGTATGAGATAGAAGTGAGGTACAGACCATCGATTCTAGACAATGTCAAACACTGGCAAGTGTTTGAGGACGATGAACAAGTGAAGAGATTTCTAGAAACAGTGGGGGAGTTCTCTAACATCGAAATCGACTGTTGTGAGGAAGATGAGGTTGAGAACCAACCAGAAAACGAGTGGGAAGAGAAAATGGTCGGGAGAAAAGTGTTACAACTGAAGGGTAATGTTATCCCTAGGGGCCTGGTGCCCTTGGAAAGACTATTTGACAAGAATGATGTCCCCAGGCAGCCCAGCAAGATGACGGAAGAAAATCAGGTAGAGGACCTAAATTTGGGAACTGAGGCCGAGCCCAAAATTGTGAAATTATCCAGGAAGGT